>JAIKVJ010007330.1:0-13432 GCA_024679225.1 Phytophthora pisi
AAAAACCTCCTATCCCAGCCTTCGCGGAGCCCTAGTTTTGTAGACAACGTTCATGTTCGTAATAATCGGTTGGAACGACATTTATCACTCAGGTCGCCGAGGAGTGTTTGTTCAGGTGCCGAAACGGTAGCTTACATAAGTTTGAACTCGCCCGAACTGCTTATTCAGTGAACTTGACATTACGCGTGCTGCAACATGTAATTGCCAACATCATACAGACTGGGTAAGCCCTCACCACAACTTTGTGAGACTTTACTTCCGTTTTTTTTTCTTCGCCAGGGCCGAACGCCGACGACACTCAATCATTTACTACATGTACGGCACCTCAGCGTGTGCTTGTGGGCAAACTTCATGTAAATTACTTAGCCCAAGTCCAGTTAATCAATTTTGCAATGACGCAAAATAAAAATTGCAAAAACAAATTGCCCCGACAAAAAACAGAAAACGTAAATCTCACAAATAGTTGCTTGTGTAGAATGTTTCCACACCTTTCACCCTGAGTCAACAAGTTTTGCATTCAAAGCATTGACAACGATCGCATTTGACGCCTAGTAACCCAGCCTAGTCCAGCGCGACCAGTCAGACTTTTTGACTCAGAAGTTATGACCCAGGTTGCTTCAGCTCTGGCGACAATGGGTTCCAGGTCTGCCTGACCCAAAGCGTATGAAGGATTTCGTATGCCTATCTGCATCTTGCCTACAACTGTCTCTCCCGGCCCACGGGTAGACTCAGGCCAACGGCCTTGGTTTGCACCTCACTCTTCAATTTGCCGGCTCGATACGACCTACCAAGCCCCGCTACGCCTCGTATCCGCAGCAACACTGAAATCGCCAACGTCGACCGCCAGTTCCTTGTGGGGGACACCTTCTTCCCGATCAACCCTGGACCTGCCTTGGCGATTCCGTCGCTGTACTACACGAAGCTGATAGATCAAGTGGCGACGGTGTCTGCTCTGGAAAATCCCAACGTCACCATGATCGGCACGACGATCCAAGCGTTGGGGCCCTACGATACCCTCGAGAGCTTCAAGGCCGGCTACGATGCGCTTGAGAGTGCTGGGTTGATCGACACCCCTCGAGCATTCGACAACAGCGACGAGAACTTCGGTGCCATGCGGCTGGGCATCCGAGGCTACAGGATCAAGCTCGTGCAGGCTGGAGAGTGGTTGGACCCTCTCGACAGTCTTTCAAGCTCGCTGGTGCTGGAGCAGTGCAATGATGACACCATCGACGCGGCGATCTCCAACCACAAGGTGTTCGTGCAAGACTTCTCGAATCTGGGGCAATTCACGGATGCCAACACGACCACGACCAAGTACGCGCCCAATGTCGTCGGCTTCTTCTGCAACAACGATGCGAGCGGGTTGTTGCTGCCGCTGGCCATCCAGATCGTGGACACGGGACTCACGTACACGAAGGAGGACTCGGCGGGGGAGTGGCAGCTCGCCAAGATGGCGCTGGACGCGACGGAGCTCAACTTCCAGCAGGTCTTCCATTTGGTGCACACGCACATGGTGTCGATCCCGATCCAGGTCGAGATGATGCGCAGTATGGCCAAGGAACACCCGATCTACGCGCTGCTCAACTATCACTTCTTTGCAGACATGGCCATGGAGTTCCTTGGTGGCGTGAACTTGTTGTCAGCGGGATCGCCGTACGATCGGGTCGCGGCTTTCGGAGCCAGTGGGTCTGTCCGCTATATCTTCGCCGAGTTCGCAAACACCTCCATAGCTGTCGACTTTCCTGCTGACGTCGCCGACAACGGCCTCAAGTATCTTTCTAACCACCGCTACGTCAAGTACGGCACGACGTACTACTCGATCATCAAGACGTTCGTGACTTCTTACGTGAAAGCCTACTACGACTCGGAGGAGGCGATCCAAAATGACTCGGAGCTGCAGACGTGGGCAGCTCGAGCGACGGTTGTGTGGGGCGTCAATGACTTCCCTTCGGCCTTCACGGGATACGACGACCTCGTGAAACTCGTGACTAACTTGATCTTTCAAAACGCCGTGAAGCACCACTTCATGAACGGTCGAGTGACGTGGCACAGCCAAGCCGCCCCGTTCAGTGCCTCAGCTCTCTACAACGCTCCACTCCCAACAGAGAAGGGTCTGGAGGTTGATCCATTCGACTACGTGATCCCGTCGAACGTGTTCCAGTTGTTGACGGGCTTGGCGGCAGGCTTCTTCCGTCCGATCCCGGCAGCCAATTCGATACTGAATGCTTACTCGACGTCTCCGTTCTCCGATGAAGCCGTTCTCAAGGATGCCATCGCCCAGTTACAGCAGAGCTTGGCCGATCTGGAAAACACCATCGATGCGACCGAGGCTGAAGAAATGTTTCCGAATATTCTGACCAAGCCTTCAGTGTTGCCATGGTTCTCCTACATTTAAGCTACAAGTAGCGTACAAGGCTGGGTGAGTAAAGCCTTATTAGAAGCAGGTTAGCTTATCAAACCAAGAACGCAACATGCTTCCCCTATTATCCTCCGGGTAGTCGCTTCAAGCGGATTTTAACATGTAAATCCCACTGGCGGGAAATGGGAAGATGGCAGTGAAGTAGGCAGCCAGAAGACTCGAACACGGGTTCACCTCTGTTGGTGGTGTTATTCTTGCAGCTGTTCTCCCACATCACGATGGTGTAAGAGCTACCATCTTGCTAGCGAGTTGTGTCCTATCCATATGGGGGGCACTTCAATCAATCAAACACGTGAACTAAGTGAACTAAGTACGTGTAGTACGAGGAAATTTCCGAAATTGGTTTTGGTTTGATTGATTGAAGTGCCCACCGTACCGTCAGGCTCACTTCAAAAGAAAGATGGCCGCCCCCGCGTCGTTGTCCGACTAAGACGTTCAAGGACCTAGACCCAGAACATGTCGACCTCTACGTCTTGAGCGGCGTGGGCCGGACGCTGCTCCGCCTGGAGCGCAGCGGCTTCCAGTGCTCGGAGGCAGCTCCGTTGCTGCTGCTATGCCCTGACCCGAGCAACTACGAGGCGTCCATGGCGGGAACTTTGCGCTGCCTCCAGGAACCCCTGGCCAACGTCCGTGGCCCGACCAAGTTGCCGAAGGAACCGCGTTGGCCGACTTGCCTTCAGGTGTGGATGCAGCTTCCCCCTCCGCACTCGGTCGCTTCCTCGTCGAGCGCTTCCCCAGCGCTGTGGACATGACGGGAGGAACCAGTATGGACGTGATCCATTTGCCGGATACGGAGGTGTTTTCCAACATGGCTTTAGCCGCGCTAAACTCCGACCAGTTTTCTCGCTGGGGTCCGTTTTCGGCCAAGCAATTCGGTACACCCGTTGAGCCTCAGTTGGTCCATCCATTCATCCTGACCAAGGTCAATGGACGCCCATACTTTCAAAGACACTTTACAATGGCGTAATGGTGTCGCGCTGGAGCGTTGTTCAGGCTACCATCTTGTTGGGGACTACAGTAGGCAGCTTCCACGAAGAAACTAACGCAACAACACGAGAAAAACAAAATGACGTTTCGTCAAGTAATACGTCGTGGATATCGGAAAGTGTGCCATATGCAGTTCTCAAACACTCAACTCGAAACTCCTGGGTACCGTATAAGCGAGCTCGTCACCAGCGGATCGCAGCCCAACTGTCGACACCTTTCAAAGCAACACGCTTCACGTTCTCCGTCCACAGATTTTCTTAGCAGATATCTCGGCTAAGTAGTTAGTTAGTTGATCTCGTCGTTACTGCTGTACAGTAGCTCGGTAGCTCAGTCGTCGACCTGCTCCTTCTCGTCCACGATCCGCTGCAGCTCCTGCTCGAAGGCGCGCCGCTCGCGCGCGTCCATCTCCTCGTCCGTGAGCGCGGGCGACACGCGGCTCAGCAGGCGGAACCAGAGCGGGAACCAAATGGCGACGTAGGCCACCCACCGGTGGATCTGGTCGAAGTAGTCCGTGGCCTCGTAGAGCACGGTGCAGGCCACGCCCACGACGCCGAAGATGAGCACGTGGTGCTTGTCCTGCAGCGGGCCGTAGTCCGGGATGTTGTCGCGCTTCCACGGCGCCACGGGCTCGAACTGCTTGCGGTACTCCTCCTCCTGGCGCAGGAACTCCTCCACGCCCCCGTCCCCTCGCTCCTCCGGCAGCGGCTTCCCGTTCGGCAGCTCGGACTTGGGCACGCGGCGAGGCATGACGGCGATTGACACAAGTCTGGTCTCAGTTCTGACGTACTTTTGGTCCCTAAAATGGTCACACGACCCAAATTTTGGGCGCAACCTTTCCATCCACGTCACTGATCGATCGAGGATGGAGAAGTACAGCCGCTGGTCGGACCTGACGACGGGCATCAACCCGTTCGTGCCTCAGCGCCGGCGCTTCACGTCCGGCTGGCCCGTGACCATCTTGCAGGTCGTCTCGGGGTCGCTCCTGGCGCTGGCGCGCTCCCCGCTCGTGCTCGTGGGCTCCGTGGCGCTCGTTCTGGTGAACGTGGCGGTGTCGATCCTGGCCGTGATCCCGTTCCTGGGGCGGCTGCTGAAGCGCGTGGCCGAGTGGCTGCTGTGCTCCCTGTTGCTATTGATCTTCGGCGTCTTCTCGTCGGAGGAGGCCGCCAACACGCGGCGTCTGGGGCTCGCTACAGCCAAAGCCAAGAGCTCCAGCGGCTCATCCCGCGTCGGCCCCGGTGACGTGGTGGTGGGCAACTACACGAGCTTCCTGGAGGTTCTGTACCTGGCCAAGCGCTTCTCGCCGGTGTTTGTGTTCGCCACAGAGGGGAAGAGCGATGACGGGGGCCTCGTGCACGTCTGCGGACTCGTGGAGGCGCTCTACCGGTCGCTGGCGCTGCCCGTGAGCGCGGAGCGCGTCAAGCCCACGAGGAAGATCGCGGACGTGGTGAAACGCGCCACAGGGCCGGTCGTCGTGCTGCCTGAAGGTGCCCGCAGCAACGGCAAGGCAGTGCTGAGGTTCATCCCCGTGCTGCAGAACCTGCCGACCAAGACGCGCGTGCACCTCGTGGCGTTCCGCTACGAGTTCAAGCGCTTCAGTCCGAGCCACACGGCGGGCGGGGCCTGGTCGCACCTCTTCTGGACGGCCTTCCACCTGTACCACACCATGCGCGTGACGGTGCTGAACGCCAAGGACCTGAACCTGGACGACCTGACGCCGACCAAGCTGCCGAGCTCCAAGAGCAGCAAGAAGCAGGGAGACTCCAAGACGCTGTCCACGGACCAAGTCGAGAAACTGCGCTCACTGCTGGCGGCCATGCTGCGCACCAAGGCGGTTGACTTGGGACCGGAGGACTTTGTCTCGTTCAACAACTACTGGAATCACGTGAACGGCGGGGGACGCCAGCCGGCGTCGCAGTTCACGGACCGCAAGGCTCCGCACGAACATGCTCAGTGGGCCAAGAGATAGAGAGGAACAAGCGCCGGTGATGGGCTGGCGTTGGTAGAGTGTGCTTCCAAGTCCGTCTAATGGAGATAATGTTGTCTCCGTCTTCTCGTTCTTCTTAACCTGGATCGTCTTCTGGATCATAATTACCTGCGCAACTAATTCACTGTTTCGATCTAAGCCAGCTTCATGAGCAATTCGTAGACACCGATACCCAGCTCCACGGAAATGAGGATGATAATGTACCACTCGAGCCGCTCGCCCTTATGGGAGTCCAGCACTTCCAGGAAAAACTACACACGCACAAGACAGAGGAGGTTAGCAACTCGCATACCAGGCATGAACCAAAGTTCCAAGCAGCCGACCCACCTTGGTGTTATGCTGGATCAGTTCCAGCTTGAAGTTGAGGTTCTGGAAGCGCTCGTTCAGCTCGAACTCTTCGAGCAGCGACTCCCACATGTTGTGGTATCTGGTTTGACTCCAGGCAGGGTCTCCTGGCCTCTTCCGGTCGATCACACGCAGCTTGCTCACGAGGTCGATGAGCAGTGTGTTGTTGGACGCCACGATCTTGAACAGTCTCTTGGTCTGCTCGTTCTCGCGGCCGAAGAGCGCTCCCCGAGGACCCTTCTTCTCCACGTCCGTGTTGAGCTTCTCGAACTCCCTCAGGATCGTCTCGCACTGGCGCTCGTAGAACTCCAGCGCCACCGTCTGCGAGAGCACGCCGGCAATGACGTGCACATTGATGTGGTCAATCTCCCGCACCAGCACGTTGTTCTCCACCAGCGTGCTCCACTTCTGCTGCGCCGGGTCTCCAACCAGCAGCATCTCCTCCTCATGGCCACGCATCTCGAACACGTCACTGCAGAAGCGCGTGGCGTGCTTAATCAGCGTGTTCACCAGCGCCTGGTCGCAGTTGAAGAACACCACCGCTCCATAGTCGAAGTACACCACCCACTTGTCCGTGGCGCGTCTCGACGTGACGGTCTTGCCGCTTGCGCCGACGCTGAGCTTCGTCGTGTCCGCGTTGCTGTTGTTGCTGCCGTGGATCTGCACCGGCGGTGGCGCCACACCCGTGACCAGCCCTGCATGGCCATTGTTCTTGCTGCCACTGAGCCTCAACACGATTGAGTCCTTGTGCAGGTAGTGCGTCACCTTGAAGCGGTCCGTGTAGAGCTTCTGGAAGAGGCTGGCGATGTCCATCTTGCGCGCGATGTGGACGGCGCGGATGGGCATGTGCTGGACCCTTTTGGCCATCTGTTGGCTCTGCGCCTGCGCCTCCGCCGCTGCGATGGTGGCGTTCACCTCGTCCGCCGTGGGCAGCGGCGGCAGGTCCACGCCCAGACCCTGCAGCGTCACGTTCGAAGATGTAGCCATCCCTCTCCGCTCGTGGAAGGACAGCAGACAGGATCCCGACGCACTGGACACTCGCGAAGACGATGCAGAGCCGATGGACGCCCCGCGAGCGGCGCAGCGCGCGCCCACACGCCGCAGGAACATGGCGTCCGAGAGGTCTGCTCTGCACTTGATGGATGCAGCGGCTGTGGCTGTGGCTCGACATCGTATCGTTGGTGTGTGCCACATTTATGATATATGTGCGCCACACAAAATTGAAAACTCAAATCAGCCAATCAGCGCGCAGCAGCCTATCCGCCTGATACAGCACGTCATTCATTCGCAAAGGTGTCAAGGTACATAGAAGTGTAGCCATGTCGACGGAGCTGGCCGTGCAGGCGTTCCCGGAGGAGCCCGTGCCGCTCATCACGTTCAGCGAGGACGAGGACCAGCTCAAGGTGAACGACGAGGCCGTGGAGCTGCTGCGCCGCATCGACGGCCACGTCGCCGTCGTGGCCATGGCGGGGCTCTACCGCACGGGCAAGAGCTCCATGCTCAACTGGCTGCTGGGCCGCCAGAGCGGCTTCCGCGTGGGCCCCACCATCGAGCGCTGCACGCGCGGCATCTGGCTCTGGGGGCAGCCGCAGCGCCACGTCATGACCAACGGCGAGCCCGTCTGGGTGCTCATGCTGGACACGGAGGGCATGGGCGGCCTCGAGGCCTCGCAGCAGTACGACGCGCGCATCTTCTCGCTGGCCACGCTGCTCTGCTCCAAGCTCATCTACAACAGCCAGGGCAGCGTGGACGAGAAGGCCATCAGCGGCCTCAGCTTCATCGCCAACCTGGCCAAGCACATCAAGGTCAGCGCGTCGGGCGACGGCGAGGACGAGGACGCCGTGCAGTTTCACAGCTTCTTCCCGTCCTTCCTCTGGGTGGTCAGGGACTTCACGCTCGAGCTCGTGGACGAGGACGGAGACCCCATCTCCAGCAGCGACTACCTCGAGAGAGCGCTGGCCGACCAGCCTCGCACCCCCGCCAACATGGAGCGCAACCGCATCCGCGCCATGATGAAGGACTTTTTCCGCGACCGCGACTGTGTCACGCTCGTGCGTCCCGTGCACGACGAAGCCAAGTTGCAGCAGGTGGACGCCATGCCCATCGAAGAGCTGCGCCCCGAGTTCCAGCAGCAGCTCAGCGGCGTCAAGCAGATCGTGTACGGCGACAGTCTGCAGCCCAAGATGCTGCAGGGCAAGCCGCTCAACGGTAGCATGTTCGCTGGCTTGCTGCAGGCCTACGTGGCAGCTATCAACAGCGGCGGCGTGCCTGTTATCACGTCCGCGTGGGAAGGTGTGACTGCCAGCGAGTGCCGCAAGGCCATGTCCACTGCTGCCGACGCCTTCAAGAAGAGTCTGGCCGCGCTGGACCTGCCGCTGGATGACGAGGACCTCGTTGAAGTCATCAAGGAGGCCGAGGAGCAGGCCGTGGCGCAGTACCGCGCTGCTGCTATCGGTGACAGCGCCTCGAAGCTGGAGGTCGACCTACGCAAGCGCATGGACGACGACAAGGCTGTGTGTGCACGCAACAACTCGGCGCAGAGCAAGGAGATGTGCGACCGCTTGCTGCAGGTGCTGTACGCCGAGCAGATCCAGCCCAAGCTGGCCGCTGCCAGCGACGACGACTCCGGTGGCTTCGCCGACATGCAGCAGTTCTCGCGCGAGTGGCAGGCTTTCCGCGACGCGTACCTGGCCAAGGCCCGCGGTGGCGCCAAGCTCGAGTGCCTGCTGAGCTTCTCGGAAGCCAAGTACGCCGAGGCCATGCGGATCCTGCTGAGCCGACAGGAGGAGGGCTACGAGAAGAAGATCCGGACACTGCAGGGCGACGTGTCCAAGGTCAAGGAGGAGCTGGGCAGCGTCGGCGGCCGCGAGCAGATTTACAAGGAGCAGATCGAGCAGATGCAGCTGCAGTCGTCGCAGATCATGTCCGAGAAGGCGCGCTTCGAGGCCGAAGCCGAGGCCCAGCGCGAGCGCATTGCCAACCTCGAGAGTTTGCTGCAGGACGAGGCCGCCACCAAGCAGCACGTGGAGATCGAGCGCGAGTCCGCGGGTCTCAAACTCACGAGCGAGACCAAGAAGCGCGAAGAGGTGGACAGCGAGCTCTCGCGCATGAAGGCCGAGTACGAGCGCGTGGTGCAGGAGAAGGAGCGGCAGGAGATGGAGCTCAACCTGCTCAGCGAGGAGTGCCAGCAGCTGCGCAAGGGCCAGACCTGCGGCTGCACCATCTCATAAGTCTATTGTGACCAGGCGTACCGGTACTTGTCAATTTCCACCCTCGACGTGATGCATATCCTAGATAACACCAGCAACACATTTTCCCCTTAAACCCGCAACACATTCTCTAAACCCACGGCAACTTTTTTCTCTAAACCCGTCATCCGATTGCCTTAAGTGAAAAAAGAAGAAAGCTGTTGCTGTTGCTGTCGCTGTTGCCGTCCCTCGCTCTACTGCGGGCGGCGGTTGGGCGTCAGCGGCGACACGTAGGCCTTGAGCTGCAAAAATGCAAATGCAACATTTAACACCAGGTTAGAGAGTGCTAAAGGGAGTTTAGGGGGTGGACTGGCAGGTTTTACCTTAAAGCCCGTGAGGTCGGGCACCTCGAGCTGCAGCAGCTTGTCCTGGTCCACCACGTAGCGGCCGCGCTTGGCGTGCGTGCCCTCGTTGCGGCAGCCGTAGCCCTTGTAGAAGCGGCGGTTGGCGCGCTTGCTCGTGAGCGGGCGCAGCGAGTGCGAGCGCCCGAACTTGCTCTTGCGCGCGAAGCCCGTGATCAGTCCGTCCAGCAGGCCCATGCTCCTCGATGCTCGATGTGATGTGCGGCTGCCAGTAAAATAGTGCCAAAAGTGGTGTGCCGTACACGAATTGGATGGCAATCCCTATCCTATCACTTGGCATTTGCATTATGCTGAATGATAGGTTGATAAGTTGAAGTGCACTTCAACTTCGTTTCCTGCTTTGTATGTCCCTGGCCTGTTGCCGACTTGTATCTATCTGTTCACCATGGACGACCCAGTGGAGATGAACTTCTTGGCGGCCACGACCCAATCGACCAGGTCGCTCTGGCTCGGACACTGGAATGTCAGCGTGCGTGAGACCCCGACGCGCAGCATGCTGCCCAGCAGACCGGACGGCGGACTCACCTCCGTGATCTCGAAGCTGGGCGTCGCGCTCTTGCCCAGGATCTCGATGCGGCAGTTGGTTAGACACACGGACTGGCTGTTCACGTCCGTCGTCTGATCGTTCGTGGAGATGGCGGCCAGCATGGACTCCGTCGACTCCAAGATGGAGCGCGTTTTGTTCTCCTTCAGGTCTAGCAAATGCAGACGCCCATCTTGAGTAATGGCGCACAGCACGTCTTTCCACGAGGAAAACAGCGACCCGCTCACTTGGTTCTTCAGGAACCCACAGCGCACCAGCAGTGGACTTGCAATGGGGGACCGCAACGTTGAAAATAACTGGGTGTCTGTATCTTCAGACGCCGATAGAGCTGCTGCTGTGTACTGCGAGGCAAAATGAAACAAACTATACAAGTTAGTGCTACGTATTGCAATAATGCTGCAGCGAAGCAATGAACGCACGTACATTTTTTGGTATCCTCCGCATGCTCTGCACGAGATCTCGTTCGGGATCGATCCGCTGCAATCACAAATGCAAATACAGCAAGATAATTAGACTTTGTCCTTGCATGCAATCCGTTCGAGTGTTAGACCGTACCTGTGCAGCAGCCAGAGGTTCTGCCATTGCGCCAGCCATCTCACCATACGCGAGCTTCTGTTTCCGAACGTAAGTGTCCAGCGCCGTCTGGATCACAGACGCCCTCCACACCTCCATCGTCTTGTACTGCTGGAAGAGCCCCGACATGCCCGTCACGTACTCCACGCGGCACTGCTGCAGCTTCTGCACATTGATGCAGTAGTTCATCTCCGCGAGCCACAGGTCCTGCCTCTTCACCGCCGCCTCCTTGTCGCTCTCCTTCTCCGCCTCCATCTGCTTAAACAACTCTTCGTACTTGCCAAACGCCGTCAGCACGTTCTTCTGCGACTGGAACAGCATGGCGTCCAGCTTCTCGCCCTCACTCAGCATCGTCGCCATCTTCTCCTTGTACGTGGCCGCCATCTCCTCCAGCGGCTTGGCCGTCACCTCGCGCTTCACGACTGTAGTCAGCTGCACCAGCTTCTCCGCCAGCTGTTGCTGCACCTCGCCCACTGCGTGCAGCGCCTTGGCCACCGACGACTGCACGCTGAGCTGCTCCGTGGCGCTACCTGCGGATCCTTCGCTCGCTGGGGCGTCCAGCGCCGCGCGCGTCTGGCGCAGCGCCTCCGCGTACGCCAAGTCGGCCTGCGTCCGCAGCGCGAAGAAGCGCAGCAGCCGCGCGTTCTCGTCGCCGGCGCGGCGGATCTCGTCCTGGAACTGGCGCCAGTACGCGCGGTCGCGCGCCTGGAACTTGTCGATCTGCGCGGCGCGGCGGGCCTCGAAGGCGCGCAACTCCGCGCAGCTCTCGCTCTTGAGCTGCCACACGTCCATGGAGGTGGGTTCTGGGGCTGCTGGGGGGTCGGGAGGCGCCACGGACGCCTCGGGTGCAGCGGACGCGGGCTCGGGCGACTCCATGGTCAAGTGGCGGGTGCGTCGATGGATCGATATTGAGACAGTGGGACCAAGACAATCTATTAGATAGGTTTCGAACTTCGCTTCACCCGCACCTTCACCCTCAGATCAAAATGAGCAAAATCAGGACCAGAGCACTGGAAGCTGCTCTAGATAGGTGCGCATACAGTTGTACAGTCTACCTGTATAGATAATATTCGCAATTGGAAAGTTCGCACGTGAACTTAATGAATTCGTACAGGTGCATCTGAGGATCAAATTCTGATGGCTTTGCAAAATGTAGGGATTTTGCCCACCGATTGCACACTGATCTGTGTGCAAAAAGTGCAACGAGTGCGAACTTAGACGGCTGTGAAGGTAATGTGAGGGTGAGGAACGCTTCGAAACCTATCTAATATTTACAATACATTTTCACAATACCACCTAATAAGTCGAAAAGTTGACGCGCTATCGAGATCACAGCTTGTCAAGCAGAGAATAACCATGGCGACATGCATACTTGCGATTTCCTCGGAGTCGACGGCCCAAGCCGGATTATCCGTGGATTCTGCGGCTGAAATTATCGATCTGGAAGAGATCCTCCGAATCTGTCATCTGCGAGTCGGAGACGACAGCCGTCCTGTGATAAATGCCCGTAGCTATTTGCGCACAGAGATCGCGAGCTTCTTGCCGAAGACGATCGTTGGCTACTTGGCGCTGCGCCACCTTTTCCCTCAGCTCACTTCCCAGCGCGAGCAGCACCTTCGTATTTTTCAGGAGACCTCCACTGGTGTTCCCAATACTCTTCATCAGAACAGCGGTTCTCTTCATCGTGGCGATTAATCCCTTCGGCGTCGCATCCCGCTCTCCCAGCACGGAAATCTTAAGCTTAGCCGGGAGTTCGTACCCGACATCCTTGAAGGTCCTGTAGAATTCGCTGGTTTCGGACTCCTGAAAACAAAACGAGGTCGTGCAGACCCAGATCTGTGCAGCTTGTGGTGCTTCAGCAGAGCTTTTCCGACGCTCTCCGCAATTCCTCTGGAAGGATGAGGAGTCCTCACTCTGAGAACCCAGACCTCACGCGCGAGGAAATAGTACTTGCCGTAGCCGCTGAATGCGCAGTGCTGCCCGATGAGAACTCGCATGTCGCCAGAAAGACCAACCTTGGCACACGCGCCGGCTATTGCATCGTCGAGCCCATGCAAGTCCGTCTTTGGTTTTGCAGTCCTTGGCCGGGCCGACGCCCACAACGCACGGCCTCGGCAACCCTGCCGTTCCTGATCAGCTGGAGGAAGAAGGCCTTGAGCGAGGGCCCCTCCTTCGGGTCCGATTCATCATCTGCGCGAAGGCCTCGTTGCTGGCAATGTCCTTGAGCTTGACGTAGCCGCCCGTGCTCCTTGGACGCAGTTCCTGAACCGGGATCTCCCGCCACTCCGCCACGGCCTCGTGGAAGTACTAGCAGACGAAGCCGCCATCGGTGAGCACGCCGGCCTGGGTGGCGCCGCGCACATGCCGCCTGTACTCTTCCGCGAGGATGTCGAGGCGCACGGCCTCGTCCTCCTCGCGGAACAGCTCGCGCAACGCCACGGGGTCCAGCACGGCAGATTCGCGCTTCAAGCAGGCCAGGCTCGTGGTGTGGACCACCCGTATGGTGCGCGACCCATCTCGGTGATTCACATGCTACGTTGCGCAACTCAGTGCGTGAATCACATAGATGGGTCACGCAACACATGACCACTCCAGAAGGAAAAGGGATCGCCATCTTGCGCCACTGAAATGCCTTCAGGGGATCGGTGCCTGGCGGAATTTAGTGAAGATGGCGAGGCCACCGCGAGTGTGTGGCTGGCAGTTGATACAAAAATATTTTGTGGTATGCGAACTGGGGGGGGGTCATGTAGCGTGTTCGTGAGTCGAGGTGGCCGTGGAGTTCATGTCAGCGGATGAAATTTTGGGAAGCAAGCCGAGACGGCATTGCAGTGATGCACTTTCACACCGGTCGGTGGTGACGGTGGGAGTGGCGCTCTTGGTATGCGCCTTGTTCATCGGGAGCGTGCCCTTGATTGCCTTCACCGGTGCCGGAGGTGGAACTTTTACGGCCTCCGATGTCTGTTTCTTCTT
>JAIKVJ010007331.1:0-13280 GCA_024679225.1 Phytophthora pisi
TGACTGTAGCCACTTGTGCGTGTAACCCTGTTACATAACAGACTCACAGAGTCTCAGCTTAAGATAGCTCGTTCTAATACCAGAACGTACGAGTCCGTACACCTTACGGACTCCAAGAGTCAACCCTTAACTCTTAAGTGTGTAAATCTCAAACTGAATGTATTTCCCTTTATTGCGGCAAAGCCGCCTACGGTGTAAATGTATCCGGTTCACTATTTAACATAGTGAACCCTAGTCATATGCATAATCAGTGGCTCTGAAGCCATGTACTGATTCTCCTACTGATTTAGGTTAGACAGTGTGTACCCACTTCGTAACCCTTCGGGTAACTCTCGTGTAACCCCGTTACAGGATTGCCACAAGGTGCACGGTGCTAGACTAGCACGACCTGCTCGCTGTGGGACCGACCAAGGCGCCCAGACGCGCTTTCCTCAAGGGCGCGTCTACGATGCTGCGCTCATAATGCGCGTAGCTGTACTTACGACTCTACATACAGACATGACGGCAGTGCACAAGTTGCTACATGTAGTACAGTGCGCCTTTGTTCGCAAGTTTTGAATGCATACCCGGGTCCTGAGGTAGTCGTCTTTTTAAGGTATACTACACAACTTTTGGTGTCTAGCTAACGTTATACACTTGCTCAGAACCCGGCTCTATTTTCAGTCGGGTTGAGTCGGGCTAGTCGGACCCCCAGTCGGGTGTAGCTGTCTTGTCGCATGAATCCCAGTCGGGTGCAGCAACGAGTAACTTGATTTTATCGAGAAATAGGAAATAGGAATCGAGAATTCCTCGACTCATTTTTTGTCAAGCATTGGGGGAGATACAAACGAGTCAACTTCCTGGTTTTGGCTCACGAAGAAAAGTCCCGAATAGCAGAAGTCCATGACAGCCGGCAAGCGATTTCCGCTGCCGGATACTTCGACGTTAGTATACATGTACAGTGCATCTGCATGTATCATGCATGTATTCAATGTACCGTAGGCACTGGTTAACATGTAAAGTAACATTGAAATGCTGGCTCAGCGTACCATCGAGCGCAACAAAGGTGTCTGTGTATCAAAAATGCTACCTACAACTGCTTAGCATGTATTCGGGTGAGTGCAACTAGCAGGTCTGAGAGCCGCCTTCGAAAGATAATGGAAACGGGAATTCGGCAAAGGAACAAGGACCATAGGAGCTGGTGTCCTGGTTCGACAACTCCAGACGTCCTACGGTTAAGCACCCCGAATATTCATATCTTGTGATTTTTATTGCATATTACTATGAGGGGGTAAGATGAATAATTACATATACTCATCCAGAGTTTATACATGCAGTATTCCTGATGAGCGGTCTTAAATGAGCGGCCTTAACAAGGGGTTACTATTGTGAAACGCGGTTGGAATGCCCACGCCTTATTAGCTAACACATTTATCTTAATCGGATTTGAATTTCCGTACATAAGGGTATCAAACTAGCTACAAAGCGAAATCGGCTACCAAATAGGAGTGTGTAATTCTGCTTGGACAAGCTGGCGAGACTCGACTCTGTCTAATTTAGCGTCGGCGGAGCTACCGAGACGCCTTTGGGCCAATATAGCCCGAAGTTTGGAGTCGTCCATGCCTATAAGGCTCCGACCGAGTTGACTATCTAGTGCACTGCCTCTAAATGCTTTGGCACCTTCCATATTGCACGCTACAAAGCTGGCGGCTTACATCGGCACCTACAGAGCTATAATTATTTAGATCAAATAGCTCGGAATGCCGACTCCCACGGCGACATTCCGCCTTATTTACAAACAAATCTGTTGCAAATCGGATTAACCACATCTAATCGCCATGATAATTCCTAATCTAAAATAGAGGCGGGGGATCTAATTAGGAGATCAGTCGAAATAAATAAGACTTCGAAGTCTAAATTAGCCAAAGCCTTGACCGATTTACTATCCGATTAGACATTCGGGGTGCCGATCACAATACCACATAGGGGATTGTCCTGTTGATCCGTTTGGCCTGTCTCCGGTACACCGCATTGTAGAATTGTTGGATTTGCTGTTACTGCCTTGTGCTGTCACATGAGCGTTCAGGCTCAACGTGATGACCACCGTGATCGACGACCACAATCGTGCAAGGGTGCCTGGATTTGTTCACCTCAACTCATAAAGAGTCTTTTTGTACTGTATTGGTGGGTTTGAAACCACTTCGACGCTTCACGAAGTGACGGGCGAGAAGGGGAGCGAAGCCCCTCTTCCCGAGCGCCAGACATAGGTATATGTTGTATAGTCAGTCTGCAATTTCCTCAGTAGCTTTCACCCGCGCCCCGCGACACAGCACGAAAAACATTTTTCCCTGTTGGAATCGGTAATCTGAACTCTCCTCCAGTAGAACTGTACTATAGTGGCACTTGGTTTCTTAATTACCCCAACCAAAACGATTACTGATTTCGTCCATGCATCAGTTCGTTGGCGAGTCCCTCTAAATCTTACAGTATCGGAAACCCGATGCCACTTACTACATACTGCACAGGATTGTATTTTCGCAGTCGTTTACTCTGCCGCGAGTAAACAATTTCTTGTCTACGATACGAGCTTCGTAAGCAAGTCGTAAGCAATGATCGTAGACAAGAAACGAGCTTCGTAAGCAAGTCGTAAGCAATGATCGTAGACAAGAAATTGTTTACTCGCGGCAGAGTAAACGGCTGCGAAAATACAATCCTGTGCAAACCCTACCGGACAAGGACAGTTCGCGTGCACGCGGCTGTTGCTAGCCAGTGGCTACTAGCCACCACTTCGATGCTGTTTCGACATCGCGAAGCCCAGCCAAAGGATAATCCTGTGACAAACAGGTGCAGTAAAAGTTTCTACGAAGCTCACTTCGGAATTTGCGGTCTCAACGACATCGCCTCAAAAACTAATCCAACCATGCGGTTCCTGTTCCTGTTGGTTGCTGTCGCCCTCGCCTCCGCTGAGGCTGCTGAATCGGCTGCTATGATCCATGAGGAGGCCGGCGTCTCTAGTTTCAGCACTCTGACTGGCGGCAACCAGATCCAGCGCTCATTGCGTGGGTTTCTCGGCGCGGATGAAGAGAGAGGTGGTGGTGGCGTGCAACTAGACAGCATTCTTGAACAGTTTCTACAGACGGCCAAAGAAACACTTCCACACGCTGCAACTCTCGGGAATCGGATGGTCGTCTCACGTCACGTGGATCTTGCCATGAAGCATTACCCTAAAGATCTCAGCGAGGAGGCAATGAAGGAGTTGAGGGCCGCTGAAACGAAGAGATTCGAAGACTACGAAAAGTTTGGGCCAGCATACAAAAACGATCTGAGCCGACCAGTGAAAGTTGCTGCTGCGAAGACAGCTCCAATGATGACATCTCTGCAGGGTCGCGAAAATCAAGTGCTTGGGGACGCTGGCGGTCGTAGCGTGGTATGCAATGTGGTCACGAGGCCCGACGCCGAAGGCGGCGGCATTCTTCTCATTTCGAGCTCAAAACTTGAAAAGCAAGACTTTATTTTGCCCAAGGGGGGGTTGGAGAAAGGTGAAACATCTCATCAGGCGGCGGAGCGTGAGGTCCTGGAAGAAGGAGGGGTACGGTATAGTTCAGACATTTTTATTTTTCTTTCACGTGGTCAGTATTAACGCTTGTGATGGCTCTGCAGGTTGGAGTCACGTCGTCAAAGGAGTGGGGGGAGTTGGGGACCATGAAAGTGGGTAAGAAGACTTACGAATCCTTCTTGATGAATCGCGAAATGGTCTACGAGCAGTGGCCGGAGAGCAGACGCTTGCGCCTTTGGGTACGTGAGTGTCAATCGAACGAGGTTCCAGGAGAAACGCAGCTAACAGTGCGATTGTTGTTTAATTAGCTTTCCTGGGATGATGCCACCACGTTGCTCGCGGCCAACAACCACCCCGAAATGGTCGAGATTGTGGAACGAGCTCGCGAGGCGGCGCGCCTGGAATTGCTTGAGTGAAGACATAATTGCCATTTTCGAAGCAGGAATAGAGAAATTTCACTTGAAACTGTCCTTACTATTATAGTTTATTCGCAAGGAAGTGAAATCTGTGGACGACAAACTATCGTATTGAGCTTGGGCGGGCTTTTGCTGACACCAAAAATAGCGGCCAAACGTGTGCTAGTACTATGAATACGGTACTTTCGACTCAGACAGACTTCAGTTCCACCCATATCCCGCAGGCCTTGATGAGTACTACTTCACTCACTTCCGCTACAAACTGGCACACCAAGCATGCAAGCGGGCAAGAGTTCAAGGCAAGAGACTTGTCGACGCGTGGTATTCCCTGCAACTCACTCACTACGGATGTAGATATTCCACTGAGCGGATGCTGCCCTCGAGGAACATACTGTAACCGCACCACGTCGCTGATTCGTGTGGCCCTGGTGAGCATCGGAGCTCCACTCGTCATCTGTTTCCTTGTGACAGGCCTGGAAAGCGTACCGCTCCAGGATCCGACTGACGGATGGAGAGCAAACTACGGGTTCTGGGAGTCTTGGAGCAGAGATTGGATATGCCGGGGGTTGTCAGCTCGGTATGTGGCTTGACGTGCCCGATCTCTCCTTGCAGCAGCTAGTGATGTTTACCACTTCGATGGCTCTTGGTGTCGTTGCTGTCGGGATGGCAGCAGCGGAGCTTTGGGTGTTTCCCGTTCCGTTCTTCACTCTTTTGCTGTCAATAACCTGGCCGGTACTGCTCGTGGGCTTCACACGTGTTATTGTGGGGGCTCCTGCGTTTAAGAAAATATGTTCTCGACGTGATCAACTTCGCCGAGTGAACAAAATCGGTATGTTGCAAAGTTTCTTGTGTGCAGCGTATCCAGCCTACCAGGTGCTGTTCATCGCGGTGTATCATACCCATTACGAAGTGCCCGTTGTGCTGTTCCTCTCCATTTTCAAGCTCGTGATGAAGACTTTGTTAGCAAAAGCTGCATCGCACAGAGAAGACATTGTACCGGCGGGAGTGAGGTTCACGGCGGATTTTTTCGATGTCTTCTATCTCGCCACATTCATGCCAAAGCTGTCTTGGAGAACGCTGACAGCACTCCTGGTCATCCATTATCTACAATCAGCGATTGAACTGCGTGACCTTCACCAACGAACTCGAAGAATCTCAGCCCGTCTTCACGAGGTATCTGGCATTTCATTTCAGTGACACGGAGGGCGACCTCCTCACTAAAGTACGCTCCGTTCGTTGTGCTACAACGCGGAACCTCTTCAGATTCGTGTGTATTCGTCGATCGTCCCAATTGCTAGTGACATATTGTAATGCGAAATTTTAGATGTCCGATATTCTCCATGGCGCCGTGAGTGTCACCACCAATTTTTAGCCGATAAATGAATCACCCGCGATTTGCACCTTAGATGGAGGAAAACTAAGGAATGACATGAAAAAGTGTTATTCTCTTCACGTTAATAGACTCAGAGTGGAAAATTTGTGATCACTACCGTGTTTGGTAGCTACAGTATGTGTCCTCCCTCTTAGGGGTTGTTGAGTGCCCGCTTACTCCACTGCCACGACCTTGAAGGCCGAGACCGCAGCCGCATTGTACTCGCGAGTGCCGCTGCCAGTCTTGAGGTAGCACGCGCTCTGGCCGTCGTTGTTCTTGTTCACGAACGTGAAAGCGAAGCAGTCCGAGTCCTTAATGCACGCGTCGCAGCACGAATCGGGCAGCAATCCCTTCTTCACTCTCAAGTCGTCTCCATAGAAGTCCACGCCGACCTCAACCGTTGGGCACCACTCGGGAGCAGCAACGCACTGGTAGTAGCCAGGATTCCACGGCTGGCAGAATGCGCCATCCGGGCAGCAACCCGGTCCACTGTTGGCATTGCCACACGAGTCTCCCACCTTCGCAGGGCACGAAGGCTCGACAAAGTCCTTGTAGGCGGCCGACACTGCACCTTTCTTCGCGATTCGCCCCGCCGTTGAAGCCTTGAGGTAGCACGCGGTCTTGCCGTCGGGGTTCTCGTTCACGAAGGTGTAGGCAGCACATCCGCTGGTGCTCGCGCACCAATTACAACACTCATCCGGTTGAATACCGAAGATGGTCTTGAGGTCGTTGCCGTTGTAGTCGATGTCGGTCTCTTGGTCAGGGCACTGGTCCGGTTTGTCGATGCACTGGTAGTAGCCAGCGTTCCACGGCTGGCAGTACGTGTCGTCCGGGCAGCAGGTCGTACCGGCGATTGAGTTGCCGCAGCCGTCCCAGAGCTTCGCAGTGCAGGTGTCGTTGGAAGGCACAAAGTCCTTGTAGGTGGCGGATACAGCTCCCTTCTTCTCTACGCGCCCGGCAGTCGAAGACTTGAGGTAGCACGAGGTGATGCCGTCCGGGTTCTCATTCACGAAGGTGTAGGCGGCACACCCGCTGGTGCTCGCGCACCTATCGCAGCACTCATCCGGCTGCACCCCGCGGATGGTCTCGAGGTCGTTCCCGTAGTAGTCGATGTCGGTCTCTTGGTCGGGACAGAGCTCCGGCTTGTCGAGACATTGATAGTAACCCGAGTTCCACGGCTGGCAGTAGCCGTAGTCGCAGCAGTTCATCTCTCGGGGGCGAGAGCTGTCGCCGCAGGGGCCGCCGATGGTGTTCTGGCAGCGGATGTGGAACTGTGCCGAGGATGCAGTCGTCCAGCCAGCCAAGAGTGCAGTCACCGCCGAGACTTTCATGGTCGTGGGGTCGAGGCTTGGTCACTTGGTGGTGTTTCTTCGACGCGGGCAATCGAGGAATGCGTCGGCGCGGGGCTTTGACCCTGGTGTTGCTTACTACCTAGGCCACGAACGGGCACGCTTATGGGTGCGTGGTCGCTGGACTTTATCGAAACGAACAGCAAATACCTGGAGTTGAAGTTGGAATCCACGCTATGCTTCAAACCAAAGTTTGGTTCCGGTGTTGTGGGTATCATGTCAGCTCATATCTCCACGGCATGCAGGTATTTTGCCACGGAAGTCTTGGCATGCGTCTTGTGTGCCTCGAAGTGCTTGGGATTCCTCCATACCTGCTTTTAGAGACCTCGGTTGTTTTTAGGGGACTGCCATGAGTTCGCCTTGGAATAGTTGAGCAAGATAACGGACGCCTGCAGGGGTTGTTACCAATGGGTTCACTTGTTGCCAAGCCCACAACTAGCTTTTAGTCGCTTCGTGCAATGGCGGACGCTGAGTTGCCGTGTGTGGAAAGAGCGTGGAGCACGTCCAACCTGTTGCAGTCCGTCGCGGAAGCGGCAGCTGCAGTTCAACCGCTGCCGGCAAATTTTGGGAAACTTGTCGACGAGCTGCATACGGCAATGGCTTCTCCATCCAAAGGTGATCTTCCAATGACCTCTATGAGCCCTATTGAGACCGTCGTGCCAGATTCGATGGAGCCTCGATCGCCCACCTCCCCGGCGAATAAACCGTCTTCGAATACACTGTCAGTGCTGAGTGCAGCTGCAGCCTCTCTCAAAGACAAGACGCAGCAGGTCGCGCAACAGCAGAAGCGCGCGCTCTCCGCGTTCCAGCAGAAAGGGGGACTGGTGAGTTGGCTGCATGGCGAGATGGATGAATCGAGCCATCGCTCCATCAGCAACTTGAACTCGACTGCATGGCCTGCGGCGTCAGCTCCGACATCTCCAGCGATACAGCAGACTTTGGGTGATTTTTTATCGTTTGTGGAGACTATCGACCGAGGCGACCTGCGCACTCCACCAAGTCCTCGCTCACCTGCCGAGTCCCCGATACCAGCAGCCATTGCTGGTCGGCGACGCTCGATGCCAAACATGAAGTCCGGGTCCCTGCTGGACAATTTCTTCGACAAAGTCGCTGGAGCCACGACAGCGCCTACCGTCCAGCCGTCCCCCACATCTCCACAACTTAGAGTCAAGCTTCGGCCAACAGTATCTCCACCAAAGTCTCAAGCCGGGTCGCTCGACGACTTCATTAATGGGCAGCAAGCTGGAAATCAACCACCTCGATCGAAAGCACCTTCTCCAGAGACCACTCGACAGCGAGCTGTTACGATGGAATTGAGGCCAACTGCTGATGACTCACCCTCTCCAGCCCTTTCGAAAGCTCGATCTGCTGCTTCACTCGGCTCTTCACGGTCTTTTCCAGAAACTCGTTTCTCACTTGATGACGTTTTGTCGGACGAATGGAGCTCCACGGTTCTCTGGGCGTATCTGTACAGCTCTGCAGGCGGTCGTGACCCTCAGCACCATCAGCGAATGAGTTTCCTGGTTGAAACAGCCTTCCGCATCACACCACTCTACCGAAAACTGGCCGGAAGTATGAATGACACGACTGCGGACAGCGAGCGCGACTTCATGAAGCTAGTCGCACGATTGAAGCGCCTCCACTCCCGTTTCCTCGTGCATAGTAGAGCTACCACGCACGCAAAGAGTGGAGTCCCGGTAGCGTCACCTGCAGCAAGCCACGCTAAAAATCAGCTTGCTGTGGCGATCCACACCTTGAGCGACCAAAGAACTCCAAACAATGAGATAGCACTCGATGCTCGAGTCGAGAAGGCTGTATCGCTACTGTTTCAGCTTGCTCGTGAAGTTGAGCACGAGTTTCGAGTGCTTGGTACCAGAGGTTACGCGGGGTTTGCTGACAGTTTGCTGTATCGCGACTTCGTTGGTCACGGATCTGGTCACGGAAACATCGCGGTGCTGCTGCGTGCGGCGCGTATCCCCTTCTACCAGCAGCCTAACCGCGTGGCAGATCCTATTTCTTTGTTTGATCTCGCTTCGGAGCCAGACTCGGCGGCAGCGACTGTTTTCTCACGAGCTAGATGCCAAGCTTTTGTAGTCGCAGTATTTCCCGATGGCTCCATTCAGTTCACGATCGTATCTCCAAATGTCACTGACGAATCCACGCCTGAGCAGACAATTTTGCAGCAGACGATCGAGCCATTCCTCAATCCATCCGCAAACATCCACCCAGCCTCTTCAAAGCCTCTGGCATTCAACTTTATCGCTGGGAGTGGCGACAAGCTAGTTTATGGCGCAGTAATGTGGCTGCCTGTTGGTCAGAACGACACGACAGGAACGGAAGTACTTCCTACAGGTCTCTGCGTCATCTCAAAGTTTTCACTGGTCGATTCCATGCGCCATTTCCTCAGTGCCTTGTGGACGCGATCAGGGGACAGCATCAAGCTCTGTGGCGCGGAAACAACGTCTATCTCTCCCGAAGACTTCGAGCATGCCTCATATGCCATGGGTCAGCATTTTCTCGCTGGAAACAACGAACTTCAATTCGGTCAGCCCGATAATGACCTGCTTCCGGCTGTCGACTTCAAACTCAGTGACCTCTTCGACTGTCTGTCGCTGACGAATGTGCTTCGACTCTTTGCGTTCGCTTTACTGGAGAAGAAAATCGTGCTGGTGGCCTCTAGTTACACGATCCTCTTCTCAGTGAGCGAGGCATTGCGCACTCTGCTTTATCCGCTCGTGTGGAGTCACGTGTACGTCCCCGTGCTGCCGCTCGCGCTCAAAGACTGTCTGCAATGCCCCACGCCGTTCATCTTCGGCCTGCACGACTCGTACGTGCGCCGCAGCGACACGCCCCGACCTTCGAACGACCTGGTCATTGTCAACCTAGATCGCGACTCCCTTACAGGCGGAGGCGACGTCTTCCTGCCGCCTGTGCGCCATTCAATACTGCGAGAAGATCTCTTCCGGCTCTGCAAGCCCCACTTGACCTCCCGTGACAGCATAGACGGGTTCGACGCTCGCCCAACGGAAGAGTTCCCAGTGTTTTCTATCCGCCGGTTGTTTCGCAAGCACCTACGCGAGATCTTGGCGTCCTTGGAGCCCTGCGTCAACCGCTTCGAGCTCAACGGCCATTGTGTGAGCGTTGTGGACAACGCCTACTCGAGCCAGTGGCCCGCAGACACCGCTCGCTTCTGCTCTGCCATGCTGCACACCCAAGCTGTGTCCACGTACCTCGCCTCCCCTCGGTCTGATGATAGAGCGAAGGTCGAGCGGACCTTCGTATGACCCTGCCAGCACAATAAAAAAATATTCTGAAAAAAAACTTGCGGAATAGATATCAAAGAAGAGAGGGGGGGCATTTGAATGTAGCCATTTCGCTCTTCACTCGACGCCGTACTTGTCCTTGAGGTCCTGCAGCTCCTGCTTCTGCTTGTCCAGGTCCACGGCGGCCTTGCGCTGCTGCATCTTGTTGGCCTGGTAGTAGAGCACGATGAGGTAGCGGCCGCACACGTTGAAGCCCGAGAGGTGGTCCACCGCGTTCTTGGCGTCGTAGATGTCCTCGTACACCACGAAGGCCGTGCCGCGCGTGTCGTTGTTGACGCCCAGGCGGATCTGGCGGATGGCCCCGTACTTGCCGAAGATGTCGTACAGCTCCTCGGACGAGATTTTGAACGGCAGGTTGCGCACGTACAGCACGCGGTTCACCTCGGGCGGCAGGCGCGCCTGCGAGACGTGATACATATGCACACATACACACATACGCACTCAGTATAAGCTGTGGAAGGCAAAGAGAGCGCTAGTAGAGGCTGTCACGTACGTTGCCGCGACGACCCTGACCTTGAGCAGACATCGCCATCGTCGAGTCGATGGGAAATGGGTTTAGTGTGTGGCACATAAACCCTTTGAAAGATGTTAATACTGTATTTGGTTTGAGAGGTGAAAAATTGAACACAACACTTCATTTTTGCTGCAAGAGCCAACCCGAATGAGGTTGGTTGTCGTGGCGGGTAAACATTGAACGGCTTGTTCTTTTCTTTTCTTTTATAAGCTGTCGAGAGGGTCGTTTCTGCTGCGCGCTATTCTCGACGTTTGCTCGCTCTAAATCCGGCGGTTCACGACGAGCACCACGCAAGAAAAGTTGCCTCGCGCTAACCCACAACAGTCACACCCGCTTCTTGGACGCTTCGGTTGCACTGCGCGTTCGTCAATATCTGTGCCAGTCATGGTTTGCGCACGAGTTTACAGCGACGCAGCTCTGCATGCGGCCTTGTTGCTGACGGGCGCGGTGTTCGTCTGGTTTTGGCTCGCAGATCACATCCGAGGACGCGTGTGGGTGCTGTCGGTGCTGCTGTGGGCGATGCTTCACCTGTGGCGCTTGATTCAAAGCAGAAGCAAAGCTGACGAGTTCGTGGAACCACCGGAACAAGAGGAAGGAGAGGACAAAGCTTTTCAAATTGAGGAGGCGCGAATGCAGGCGTGGAGGTCGCAGGCAGGAGCCGAAGTGGCCGCGAGGGTCATTCGCAACGACGAGCTGTTCCGCCTCATCATGACGTTCAAGCGCGGGCTGCCGAATCTGGTGCTGGAGTTTGAACGCGCTAGTATGGACGACTGGTTCGACCTACTTGAGCCCCAAGACGAGTGCCCCGAGCTGGGGATGCTGCCAAAGTTGGCCATCTGGACGAACAACTTTCGAGTGTTTCGCATGCTCCAGGACTTGCAGGAGTTTTCGTATTATCGACGAGACCCAACGCTGAATTTCGGCGACGTGAGGCGGTTTGCGGCGGTTAACGGCAGACTCGATGTTTTGGGATACCTGCACTTGTACGGGGAGAGCGCCCCGAGCTCGCAGTGGGATCCTCATTTGCTCAATGAAGCCATTTACGCAGGGCAGCTGCGTGTTGTGCGGTGGTTGATCGCGTATCGAAAAGAGGCGTGTGTTTCTCTCACTTCTAAAGCGATGAACTCCTCAGCAGCAGGCAATTTAGAGCTACTCAAGTTTCTGCACGAAGAGATAAAGCAGGGTTTCACTACGGGGGCGATGAACCTCGCTGCTGAACGAGGACGGCTTGATATCGTGCGCTTCCTTCACGAGAATCGTACGGAAGGATGTACTGTGAGAGCCATGGACGGTGCTGCACGCAATGGCCACCTGGAGGTTGTTAAGTTCCTACACGAGAATCGCACTGAAGGCTGCACGACGAACGCCATGGACGGTGCTGCGAGGAATGGGCATCTTGAAGTCCTAAAGTTCCTGCATGAAAATCGCCGGGAAGGATGCACAACGACAGCAATGGACGCTGCAGCGCAGCTCAATCGCATCAATATCGTTGAGTTCTTGCGAATATATCGGCACGAAGGCTGCTCGGAATGGGCGATGGCCGGGGCGGCTGCGAATGGGCACATGGACATGGTACGCTATCTGCACCAGCAAGTTCACGTTCAAAGGATCGGCGGTAGTGCCAGCATTGCAGCGCAGAATGGCCACTTCCAGGTTTTTGAATACCTTTGCGCAAATTATCCTCCGAACACTCACGACTATGGAGAATAATGCGATTGCAGCCTGGATAAACCAAGTTTTTCGGTTATGCCTTGGGGAATTTTACGAGAGCCAAGCGTTACACGATCACAATCCGCTCCGTGGCCATGAGATGAAGGAGATTTTTTTTTACACTTTTGATCAAGCGCTTTGGATGAATCCGTCAGCAAGCGGAGCACGCCGAACATAGGTTCTGTCGAAGCACCGCCACGCCAAAATCATACCCCAGATACGCTGTGCAAGTTACTGCACGCTAGGAGGCCTCCGCCTCGGGCCCGTAAAATAATGGTCTCTTTCTGAATGTAATTTTGTTTTTTAGGTTGTATAGTGCCTTGCACGCATTTTGCCACCCTGATTTAACCGTCAAATCGAAATGGATCATCAAATAAAAATACTGTAAAAACAGGCCAGCACCCATAAATCGATCCTTCTAGAATGGCCCTGGTTCAGGTGCAGGAACACGTTCTGTGCTGAAAATTAGAACGAGTCTTATTGGTCTAAATCATAACGGTACACAGTACCAATTTGGGGTTTCGCGTTCCGACACACTGTAATTCAGCCTCCGTGCACAGAGGTGTTCTGGTTGGAGCACACGCGTGCTAGAGCAGTCTGACTCTCAAATGCCATTCATTTCATAGCTTCCGAGCTACTCTATGGAGACCGAAGCTGTTGCTATCGCCGTGGTGCTGCTTAGCACATGTGCTGCAGCTCTAACTGCAGCCACAATTGACAAGCGGAGCTGTAGACGAGCGCCTTCCACTGTTTCTACTTTCTCTACCACTACGTTTGAGGAGGCAATGGCTGCTGCTGACACTGATTGGTTTCATAAGAAGCTACGATGTGATCGCGCGTCGTTCTTGCGCCTTTATCGGGAGGTGCATGCTGCATACAAGCGCAAGCCCGCAGCCAACAGTAAGTGCCCCCTGGTAAAGCGATTTGCCTTAACAATGATGTACTTTGCGCAGGGCGGAACCATGGACTCGGCAGCCTCGGTGCTTGGGATATCACGCCCCCGCGCAGTGGTCTACATCAACGACTGCATTGACGTCCTCAGCTCCATGGCTGCCAAGCAC
>JAIKVJ010007332.1:0-13138 GCA_024679225.1 Phytophthora pisi
CATGCCAACTAGTCGTCCTTCGCAGCGCGTCATCACTCGTAGCAGTTCAATTGTCCGGAGTGCACAATCTGGATCCAAACAATGCCTGTCAATCTTCTTCTGTCACCGCGTCCCAGCCACACTTGTCGCGAAAGTAAAATTACTTCCGGAGAGATCAGCGGTAGCGTCTTCCGGAATGGGGAGCTTGATTCCGGTCACTTCATCGAGAGTATATCCGGGCAACGTTGGAGATGGCACTTGCGGGAGTTTGCAAATTTGCCTCGCCATATTTGAATTAGAATTTTGCGGTGCTCGCGGTTCCGACTAACCCAAATGAGCTATTTCTCAATTGTTCATGCTACGCTTCATTCGATACTAAGCCTATTGCGGAACCTCTATTTATCTTGATTCATTCGCGCTTGTAAATCTCTCCGTCCAATCAACCCCATCGTAGTTGAACCAGATAACTTAGTTTTGCCGTTCTCCCTTGGGCAAGGCTTTGGTTAAACAAAGATTGTAGGGCTATAGTTGGTGACATAGTTGGTGAAACTAAGTATATATTTGGCGACGAACCTGGCATATAACGTTAGTTGGTGATATAGTTGGTGAAACCGAGTATATAGTTGGTGACGCAATTGCTGAAGCCGGCGTTGTAGATGGTGACAGAGTTGATGAAGCCAATTGATAGTTGGTGACACAGTTGGTAAAGCTAGGGCTATAGTTGGTGACATAGTTGGTCTAAACTGAGTATATAGTTGGCGACGCGCCGGGCAAATAGTTGGTGACAAAGTTGGTGAAACTGAGTATATAGTTGGGGACGGACCGTGCAAATGGTAGGTGACGAAGGTACTGAAGCCGCTATTGTAGTTGGTGACACAGTTGGTTAAGCCGAGCATATAGTTGGTGACATAGGTGGTGATGCTGGCTCTATAGTAGCCGGTCAAGTTCGTTACACTAGAGCTAGTAGTTGGTGACGCAGTTGGTGAAACTAGAGATTTGGTTGATGACCAAGTCGGTGAAGCTGGCATTGTAACGGATGTTGCAAATGGTGGTCGGTCTTCCGTTTTAGTAGTCTGGATCGGTCTAGGGGTTCTACTATTCGTAAGGGCGCTTCTATGGCTTAGCAATATCGACACCACTATGCGCTTCATCCAAGTTTGGCATGGTTTTACCGATACAGTACATCTTCTCCCCGCTGCACCCGAAACGTCCATCCAGCAAATCCTTCACATTATAAGAACAACCGGAGCTCGTTTGAGGTTGAAGTAGACCCGGAATTTCATTGCTGCTCTAAACCCGGTTTTTCATTCGTAGCGGCCTTTTATTTCTAGAATACTCCTGCAAAATAGTGGGGGGTCTTCTAATCGTAAAAAATCGTTAGTTGGTGAGGTCAATTGATAGAATTTGTATTAGCAAGAGCAATCATCACAGTGCCTACTGTCAAATTCCATTAAGGATATTTATCTATTGATGAAAGTTTCTGGCTTGAAGTGCCAATAATAGTAAACGAGATCCGAGTATGTGCGCGGAAGTCCCTGGCGCACGCTGCCGACATGCTGCCGAGATATCATTTCCACGTTTCGCGAACGGGTCCAAGCTAACTACGAAGGTACCGAACATGGACATATGTGAAGGTGGCGGCATATCGAAAGATTTTCCGCAGCGAGGGTCTCGGTCAGGCGGTCGTAGTTGACTGGGTGGTGGTTGACGACACTCCTGTCTAGCACCAGGCGTCGACCTTCGAGACGTATCTCCGACAGAGAGTCGATCGAGTGACGGCACGGCGGTGGTGAAGGCGCTCGTGGTGCTGATCTCCTATGAGAAGGACTCGGCCAGCTTACGGTCCAGCAGTACCATGCGCGTCGCGATATTCGCCAGCTCAACGGACGGCTCGATAATTAACACGCCCTATTCCCTCAAGTACTTACTGAAAGTGCAGTCAGGGCAGCGATTCTGCGCGGATGCTCTTCTCCAAGTAGGGCCTTCATCGTCCGGACATGCTCCAGCGTACGCATGCCGTCGCCCATGAAGATCAATACATCAGCCGATGGCATTCTCGCACCTTGTGCTTGTACCGGAACAACTTGGACCAGCTCGCCCTTGACGGATCCCCATAAAACGGTCTCGTTGAACATATTTCACTTGTCAGCTTGTTCCTTGTGCAGCAGTGGCACGTGACTTGGGCTCCCTAGAGTGACAGCTCAAGCGGTTAGATAGGTGGAACCCAGTTAGTAAATCAAACATCACCATGATGGGAATGCTTGTGTATTGAACATAACTTAAGTTGAAATTGTTTCGAATCGACAAGCTGGTATTTATTACCATCTAGTAGTTGATGAGCGTTCACGGTTAACTGTAGTGGGCGCGATCGCCATGCAGCATTCGGCTGAGGATTACCGTTACTTAATTGGCTGTCATCCCTGGCATGCGGCAACCAACAACCGTATCCACCCTTCAACCGTTCTTTAGTACGGGTATTTTGACCACCTACGTAGCAATCAATCATGGACTGAGTGCTGAGCGAGCAAGGAAATCTCTCAACGATGCACTGGGTCTGTGCTCAGCCGCATTCTGCCCCGAGAGCTGGTGTGAATGAAAGAAGCAGGTGTGGAAGGACTGTCGGGGGCACCTCAAGGCGTCCATCTGCATTCACTCGAAGCATCACTCACTCTTCTGGCCAAGTCCTGGGGTGCACACAGCAAACAACCAGCCATATCTTCCTCACCACTTTAGTGAATAAATGGTTGTTGTTTTTTGCTCAGCGTAGCGGCCGCCGCCAATCGTGGGAGTTCCACACCACTCAAGCGCTCATTGATCGCTCTAGCGAGCTCATGGAGCAGATTCGGGCGGTCTATCTTTGCTCGATTGACACCCAACGTTTCAAACAAAAATCCAGCTCTGCGTCCGATATCGGCTTAAAACTATCGCGTTGAACAAGGAATACTGGGTTGATACAGTTAATGACTGCCGTTTTGCCCAATTCACTGACAAATTATCTCCGGGGAGACTAAAACGTGGTAAACTTATCGCCACAAAGCAACTTTCTCCTGAGGCCGAGTCACCGTAGCTGGCGGGCGGTCTTCGACCTGGACCCGGCCCAATTCAGCCCGGTTCCAAACCAACGACTGGTGGGGCGCTGCCCGCTAACCAGTCCGTCATCAACTATATATTCAGCTCCCCCAACTAATTCACCAACTGTAGCTCTCGTTTAACCAACTCGGCCATCAACTACATAGCCGGCTTCGCCAACTCGGTTACCATCTATATACCCGGCCCGTCACACAAGTATATATACAGCTTCACCAACTAACTGTAGAGCTTGTTTTACCTACTCGGCCACCAACTATATCCCCGGCTTCTCCAGCGTGTTCACCAACTAGCTTCACCTATTATATCACCAGTCTTACCAATTCTATAACTTACGGTATCAATTGTGTCACGCTTTTAATGGGTGCGCTCCGTTATACACTGGCTGAGCCGAAAATTGCTGGTACTTTCTATTGAAAGGGCAGTTCTAGCAACTACCTACAATGTTGGAACTAAGGATAGGGGCCACTTTGATGCGAAGGTGCTTCGGTTCTGTTGCGATCTTGTCATGAGCCGGCGAAAATGGTTCCGTTGACTGAATCAAGTGCACCTTCGGAGCCCACACGAGCTGGACTAGTGCGCCTCTCTCACTTAGAAACCCAGTGTTGTAAGAAACCGGAAATGCGTCGACAACTTCATGCTGGAACGCTGCAGAACACCATAAAGCTGAAAAAGATACCAACAGACTTCCGACCCCTTGCGTTGGCTCCTTGATAAATGAGTGAATGGGCGAGACTCACACAGCACCATATGCTTCGTAACTGCAGTCCAAACTGCAATGCACGTTGCTACAGGTGCGGGGATATTCGCAAGGACCACAAAAGGGAGTCAAAATGGTGATCGTAGTGATAGGATCGTAGTGATAGGATGACTCAACGTTTTTTTAATGACACTTCAGTAGCGCGAGGACTGTGGCACACACTTGTTGCGAGTCCAAAACCGACAAGAAAAATTGGTAGCATTAGCGTGCTCATCCTGACAAAGTCCCTTGGCCGGCGGTGAATGCTCGCGGATTTCATCACGCTGCCCCGGGTCGCAGTGTGGGACCTCAACCGGCTTTTTATCATCCAGTTCAGAACTGGAAAATATTTGGGACGCCTGGCAATGTCGAGCTGCGAACCCTTGGTGTTGTATGAAGCCCAGGATCGCCATGCAATAACGTAGGATCGGTAGAATGCACAAGTTCCAGCAAAGGAAGACATTCGTAGCTCCTTGGAGACTTAATTTTTTTAGGGATATTGGGGCCTTGGTTTGGGTCGCCCTCGAAGCCCAGGCCGTCCAGGACGACAAAGTGACCGTTAATGGCTCCGGGCCTCTTGAGAGATTCAAAGCACGAGGTATCGAGGATAGCGAATAAAATTCTGCTGTATTGGGGAATATACCCATCATCAAACAGCAGAATCGATGGCTGTGTTGGGAAAATAGTAGCCAATTCAGAAAACCTAGTAGAACGTGGAGAAGCAGCCATGGTCGAAATGAAATCACAGCTCTCAATGGGCTTGACATCCTCCGTCGGATCATCCGATCGCACGAGCGCGTAGACTTCACACCAGAAAACTTGCCCGTAGGTATAATGACGAGACCTTACACATGAAGCCGAAGTCGGTAGACAGAGCACCCTTAAGTAGCTCTAATTTTGAAATTGTAACTTTTAATGAGCGCGCTACGTTATACACGGCTTGATTTGTGCTGGCTAAGCTGGTACTTCCGATTGAAGGGGCAGATTTAAGACTGAGGGGGAATCTCTTACTCCACAAATGTGACCAAGACGACTATCCACGGGAGATGCTCCGAGCAACCGCCACCATGTTTGACGCACCACTGTTGCTTGCTCTTAGACTCAACCACAGCTGCCATGGATGATTTCTAAATTCATTAACCGGTCCTACCGAGCTGGCGCCTCCTCCTTTGTCCCAAAATGTCGTAGTGGTTAGGTTGGCCACGAGGCATAGGCAACTTCTTTGAGCCTCCGCTACCGACGTCAATCTTGACATGCGGGTCCGTCATTACAAGCTAGCAAAACCAACGGGGCAACGACCCGTTGAGAGTGTTCATGCATCGCTGATCGCGCGCTTGGGACGTGTCATGTCCGCACCCATTCTTGCGCGGCCACTGGTGAAGCATTTAGACGCGATCTGAGGCCATGACTGTGCCATTACACCCCTCAAAACCGTTTGGTCAAGCCGGACACATACGCAATCGCTCCTAGCCGTTCGTTGCCTCCTACCTTCTAGGTATCGAGCGACTCGGCTATAGGTGACAACAGCTCCGACGGGCCTATATCGCTGGTCCTGCTCTGACACGGTCTCGCTGTCTGTGCTTAAACTACTCGGGTGGGCCCATCTGTCCAGTCATGCATGCGAAGATCTTCGAGCCGCTGTTGTTCTCAAACCGCTAAGTGGCCTTGGGCATGCGCGAGAATGACGTCGAGCCCTTGCTGTCCTCACACATGATTTTGCGCTTCGACTTTATCTGTTTGCACCCGCAAACAGCTTAGCGGCTGCTCAACCAAGGCGGCCTCACCCAGGACGTGGTCCGTGCCGCCAACGCTACTTTAAAAACCCACTAGAAAAAGTAAAACACACACACACACACACATTTGAAATCTAAGAGAGATCTAGGCATGTAAAGGTAGATTCACGGGCATCTTAACTTCTGTAAGGCATAAACCTGCTGTTGTTGCTGCTCCGACGTACAATGAAGCTGTCGTCCATATGCTGCACGCGTCACAGGCTCTGCGCTTGTACTCGATCCTCTGTATGTATGTGTTGTTAGCTGAATGTGGCGGGCTGCCGCCACCACGCTGCACCTACATGGTTGAGCTCGCCGCTATACCTGCGCTTGGACTCGACCCTAGACGCGACCGCGACAGCGTCGAATCCGGTCTCACCGGCTTCACTAACTCGATCGAGCCGTTAACTTGCTGGGAGGGGCCACGTACCACTCTCTCTGTTAACATGCTTGGTGTGCCATTGCTCCTTGCGCAGAGGCTCGACTGCTGGAGCCACAAAGATGCCGTCGCTGCCAGCGACGCGCTGGTGCGGCACTTGTGCTGCAGTCGCTCTGGACCGACGGATGATCCGGATGCATTTTGATGTATTTGTCATATGGAGGGGGTATTTATTATTATGTAGAGGTCAACAAACACAAGAAACAGAAAAAGGCAGGGTTTGTGTGTTTTCACTTAGCCGAAATGCACATAAGGTATCAGGATAAACAGGTACTAGTGGACGATACTATCAGTTATTACAAACAGTAGAAACCCCAAACTAATTTCATAATATTCCCAAAATAACTTAGTTTGGGCACCTGGACCCCGGATACATGGCAGCGGGGCCCCCGGATGCCCAAAATACCTACCACTGTGGGGCCCCGGGATCCCCGGATGCACGTGCATCCGCCCTGTAATATATATAGCTCCGCACGTTTCACCTCATTTCCACTATCCAACCACATTTATCTTTAATCTATATTCTTTTTCACCACCATCCACATCCCCTACCAAATTATACACTTTTCAACCATATACATATATTCTACTTCAAACACCTCATTTACACTACCTTTTCACGCACCTATTACCATATCCTATACCTACTTCCACATCTTCTATCTCCATTTAGCCACCACGTCTCTCTCTTCTTTTTTATGTACAACCAGCCTTGTCTACCACCTCTACTTTCATTTTCCAACCTCATTTATCCGCCATTCACCTCATATCCACCATTCGACCATTGCAAATCTACTTCCCACACCCCATTCGCACACCACAATCCTAATTCCACATCAATTACCTCAATGTAACCACGAACCCCTTCTCTTCATCCTACCAACTTTTACAACTTTCGTTTTTGAATTATTTTCCTACATCCATATATATATATTCTATATCACATTTTTACCTTTTACTTTAATAATTTCACACACACTAATTCCTATTTCTTCCCATCCTACAATCAACTTCTCACCACATTCCACGTCTACATTCTACATTAAATGTTTCTACTTCCTATCTCATACCCACCAACCAACCCCATATACCCTGTTTCACACATTTTTTTACACTTATTTTCTTATCTACACCAACCAAATCTGTCAAACCATCACCTTCATTAATCATATTCTACACTCCGCTTATCACCACCACTCCTTTCTCATCCTCCAATCTCGTTATCTCCCCGCCATTCGAATACCACCCTTTAACAACATGTATTCCACTTGAGCATACCTAAACCAAATTACATGTTAGTAGATATTTTGGACTATAGTAGATAATTTGGTTTATTAGAGCGCTTTCGAAGCGACCAAATTTCAGTTCAATTCCCATTCGCGTGTCTCAGCGACCTCGGTTAACGGAAAGTCAATCTCGTTAAAGAATCTGATCGTGAAATGTCCCCTTTTTGGGGCGAGATTAAAGAACGATTCCTCAAAGCGCGTGCCTTTCCATTTTAATTCGAGTGTACTACATACCTTCCGCCATTATGCATTTTGAGGCGCTGTCGCTGAGCATTGGTGTCGAGCGCTGTGTCGGCGTCCGGGCAGCACGCCAGACTCGGACGCGCGATGGTGCTCCACGCTCGTGTGAGCACACTTGGCTTGCGGTACAGCTTAGACCGCGCAACCGTTTAGGAAACGCTAGTAGCAGCGAACGTGTTAGACGAAGCGCTACGAGCGCTAGCGCCGCGAACGTTTAGTCGATACATGTTAGCTCTGCCGTACAAATACTGCGTGTTCTACTTGCATGAATGTTTCTTAGACCTGCTACGCATCGTATTACGGCCCGACAGCGTCGCCGCTGCAGCAGCTAGTGAAGCGCGGAGCCAGGACGGTGTTGCATCCCCCTGCTCGGCGCTCGACGCGCTACCAGTTCGCTTCCTTCCTGCCATACTTTATGACAGAAAATAGACTGTGGGATTTGTTAATTTAAAGGAAAAGAATGTATCGAAAGCGAGAACAGTGACTTGCCATTCACCATCAATTAGGAAGTGAATGAGTGAATGGTTTCGAAACCGCTCTATTATCGACTAAAAAGTAGATCATTTGGTTTGATACCACTGTTACCCATCACCTTATACTTACATCATGTATACTACCACATTTTCCTCATGTACGATTATGTACACCACTTCTCATAATCTACTACACTTGTATTCAATACGGATAAACTTTCGACATATAGCTATCAAATAATGTATCACTGACCCGTCTCTGGCACACGGGAGTGGTACCATCGAATCCCCCGTATACGAAAACCTGGTAATATAGGGAGTTGATATCAACTCCCTGTATACTATACCAATAATGGTTCTGGTTGCCTGGTAATACCATCTAAAATATATGTTTGCATGCTAAAAGTGAGTTTGGCATGGTCAAAAATATACCCTTCTAAAATCTCAGCTCCGTAGCTTCATATTGGCTCCATAATAACATTGACTCTAGCTTTTAATTGTATTTAAACCTTTCTCTGGCACGTATAAGTCGTATAATAGAATTCCCCGCTGATGAAAACCTAGGGTCCCCAAATTCCAGGTGCTACAGCCAGATCAACTATATGCCTCTCTAAACTTATATTTACTTGCCTAATTTAAATATTAATGTCACCTTTTATGAGTTTTCAATAGCTAAAAATTACCGGATTTTTCTTGGATGAGTAGCATATCACAAAGTGGGGTACCGAAATTACAACCATGAAAATTCGAATTTAGGTTATTTTCGGCAAAGTGGACCATAGATGAACGTTCGTGGCGTACACGGGGTGCATATACATCCACGGTGCAACCAAGTATCAAACGCCTGCAAACCGCTATGGACACGTTTGACAGCATCGGAGCCGCTACCACATGTAGGCCAATGGTGACGGAACGCGCTCTACGGGCGCTACAGTCGGTAACCAAGAGGAGGGAATCACGGAGGCCTTTCCGACGGTTTGCGACCATATAGCTCGGCTCGTTAGCTTTGCCATGACGTAACTAGAGCTGCGAGACTGTGCGTCGGCTCCTCGAAGCCGATCTTGCTATCGTCAGCGGCCGGAACAGGCGCTGCTGGTGGGCTGCTGATGGGCAAGGCAAGAATCGGGACCGAGGCCTTCAACGCGGCTGCAGGCTGCGTGGGGTAGCGCACCGGATGCGCCCGGCCATGGCGATACCATTTGCGCACTAATTTTCGTCCAACGAGCCCTTGGTGCCATCGCTAGGGGTCGTGTAGCCACTGCTGGTGGGCTGCTGGTGGGCAAGGCGAGAATCGGGACCGAGGCCTTCTACGCGGTTGCAGGCTGCGTGGGGTGGCTCATCGGATGCATCGGGCCGTGGCGGTACCGTTTGCGGCATAATCGACAGCCAACGAACCATTGCACGTTTTAAGTGCTCAGAGGGAAGGCGTTGAGGGCAAGAAATCGTGTATTGCTGGACTGATAAACGGAATATACAAATCAAGTTGAACTTGCAGAAAGGGCGGTAGCCTCTGTTACGATATGTGCATAAATGACCGAATTGGGAAGGGTATCAGCTATAAGTGGATTTCAGTTTGGAGACGGTAACTGCATATTTCGGAATCAAACGAGAATCTGAAACCTACAAATTGAGGGGGCTACCGGAGAGCCGCCATGCTTTGATTGATTCGTACATTGTGCGGCAAAAGGTTTGGGACGGTCGTAGAAGGCGTTGTTGGATGCGATTTGCGTATGTTTCTCCAATCAGATTGCTTTTAACGCGGCATAGGATTTCCCATTTGATAGAATGGCTTCCACACAACTCTGTCAATTTGGCACTGCGACCAAACTTTTTTTGCTTAACCCCAGACGCTCCTCTTTCTATGACAAACGGGAGGACAAAATCGTTTTTTACTTGGTTTCAGTATAGTGTACCACAAATTTTGTCCTAGATCGCTAGGACAAAAATTATGGTACACTATGCTTTATTTCAGTCAATTTCGGGTTCGTCCTAGCGTTTTTCCAGTTTGTCCTAGCAAAGTGCCCGACTGGGGTTATCGTATAGGGGCCTGTGATGGTGAGGTCGCATTAACCATCAGGATCAAGTAAAAAGAGGTCGCTAGTACCCTTAAGTGGGCGGTATGCGTGAGGATTTGATCCCTGATACCCAAATCGAGTGTGGCGCTGGGCTCAGAAGAAAGCTGAAATAACAAAGTACAACATAGTTAGTTTTTAGCGCCAACGGAGCGGTCTTCGGGACGAAAAGCTCAGCTACATATCGAGCGCTTGCTGGGGTAAAGTTCAATAGTAAACGAATACAGCAAATAATTATGCTTTATCATAATTTTTATGTTTACCACATGGTGCCCAATACAATTTTTCATATAAACAGAGTGAGCCTACTAGTAGGATATGACCCAGGCTACTATTAGGCTTTCGACCAGGGGGATAAAGGATATACAATGTAAAACACAAAGGTCACTAACCAATAGGATTTGTAGCAAAATATGCATCTACGGTAATACCATGTCTGTATTGCGTCGTGAGGGTCCAGAAAAATACTCTGGACAGCTCATCTTTCTGCCTGCTATTGTCCCGGGTCACGTCTGAGACCTCGGCTGACAACCTTCCTCAGGCTGCTCGACGGTGCGTTGGGGCAGGAGGAGGCGCGACGTCTGGCGGGGCAAGGCCAGGGCGCGCAAGCTTTTCAAGTCTAAGTGGGAGGCCCACTCCGCTGCTGAAAGATGGCGCGGTGCAGAGCGGAGGGTACGGAACGTTCGGCGGCTGGACGTCGAGGGCGGGGGACACGAGTACGGCGTTGGCTCGGAGGCCGAAGGCGTGTCGTCCCCAAGGGCAGGTTGCAGTAGGTAAGGAGCGGGTCGGTGGGGTAGCTGCCGACCGCGCACAGGTGAGAAGAGAGGGATCAGTCGTGGATTTTCTCCGTTAAAGCAACAACAACTTTGCATTTTCGTGAGAGTGTTAAAAAAGTCTTCCCATCTTCTATCGCCCTACGCCAGCAAGCGAAGCGCCTGTTCACCTGTCGGCCGAAGTACACGACCCCGACGGAGGAGGACCGCGACTTATTGGTGGAGAAGCAGGGTACTTCTCACTGACGGGAACAGCTCGTGGAACAAGGCGAGTAGAAGAAGAAGACGGTGGGGAGCAGGATGAGCTCTCCGAGGGAGCCCGGCGACGGGCAAGAGCGTGACGCGTCGCAAGGTGAAGTTGCTGAACCGAGCTTCAACTTCACGGGCGCCTACGACATGTTTGGCGGTGACGAAGACGAAGAGGACTCGGGCCCGGATGTGTCCGCGCCGAGGACGCTGGAGCCGGTCACGGAGGAACCGAACGTCGAGCACGCCGAGTCGGGCGATGCGCTCGTCCCGGTCGAGGGAGCCGTGGGAGCGGAGACGGCGGCCGTCCCAGTGGGCGAGTCGGAGAGGAGACCAAGTCTCGAGCAAGGTGATGCCGGGGTAGGGCGTCCGAACCTGCTGGAGACGCGCGAGTGCCGTCGCGCGTTGGACAACTTCCTGAGCTTCCTGGCGCAAGGAGGCTCGGCGGAGGGCGATCCGCTGGATATGCCGGCGATGGTGACGCCGCAGATAGGGGCGGGGACTTCTTCCGCTGGTCTTCGGGTGGCGCCGGTCGCTTCGTGGATGGCTGGGGCGAGTGGCGGTTGGACTTCGACTTCTGCGAGTACTGGGATGGCGCTGGCGGGAACGTCGCGCTCATGTCCTGGTCGGCCGGGCAGCAGCCGGTCGGATCCTCACGAGTGGCCCCGGCGCTGAATTCGGGAGTGACGGTTCAAGCGTCAGGAGCGGCTCATGGTACGCACGCTGGGGCTGGAGGGCGAGCTGCCCCTCAACGCACGGCTGCCTCGGCCGCTCCTGCTGCTGCGCGAGCGTCGAGTGCGCTAGCGTCCGGAAGAGACCCGGCCATGGAAGCGTACCTGAACGAGGTGGCGCGCCAGGCGCTGCTGCGGTACCCAGGGCGGTGGTCGGGAGCCCCGACGACGAATACGGCGGGACCAAGTGGGTCGTCCACGAGCCACGCGCCGGCGACGTACGTGACGACGCAGGCGACGACGTAGCCGGCTGTGAGTGTTGCGCCCGCGCTGACGCCTCAAGCACGTGGGCAACCGATGGCGGCGATCCCCTCGCATGGAGGCGTGACTATCGCTCCGACACCGACCGCGAAACTATGTTATACCTATGCCGAAAACTGCAAATAGTTGGCATTGGTGGACCTCACCATCACAGCTGCCTTTACTTTAATCAAGATATATGCCTGTCCCAAAGTTTTGTCGCGGTGCTAAATTGACATATTTGTATGGGAGCCACTCTACCCAATGAATGGGAAATCCAAGCTCGCGTCATATGTCGCGTTAAAAGCAAACTAATTAGACAACCTAGGGCTTCGCGGGGGCTGAGAGATAGCAAAAAAATAGAACCGAACAGATAAACGCACAGTGCGGGCGACTGGTGCGCCGCAAGTGCGGCGAGCCTAAGTCGCCCGCTGTGCTTTTATAATGAACATCCACAACTACCAGATAAGCAGACGTTTTAGTGCAACAACACACTTACGATAATATCAATTTACTTTCTCGCGCTGTTAATAACCAAGTATAAGCAAGCTATTAGTTGCAGCAGCGCTCACGCAAGCATAGAGCTATGCTTACCTTCGTGCTGTAACTCCGTTCTGGTGTTGCGTCTTCGGCCGGGGGAAATGATTTGATGATGCGATGGATGGTTCATCATCGATAGAGACCGACTCAATAATTATTCAGATGGCCTATTAAGTGTACTTTCATAAAATTTCAATATATGATGGATACTTTTAAGTATCCAGCATATATTGAAATGTGCGTTTAAAAACGCGTGTGTTACACGCTCGGCTTCATGCGACACCGGCCGGCTGCGTAGCAGCATACCTTTGTAAAACATGTATTATATATTAGTATTGTGCAAAATATCGCTGTCCCTTTGTCGCGCAGTGTACTGTAGTTAAATACTATTAGGCTCCCATCCGTTTTTGTATCATACACATCGTCACACACTATCCGATAGCTTTTTATCATTTCTCCTGAGGATCATGGAGAGATCCATCGCGGTCTGTCTGAGTGTCTGGTCGGCTTCTTCTTGCTGC
>JAIKVJ010007333.1:0-12910 GCA_024679225.1 Phytophthora pisi
TTTTCAGGGGTTAGAATCGCAGCGATATGCTACCATATAACGACTTCTGTACTTAAACCTGCCGCGAACCTTGTCCGAACCTTTAAAGGCCAGAAATGCTGCAAATGACGCTAGGTTAAAGTTCCAGAAACTTGCTTCGATGCTGCCCTTCTAATTGTTTCGGTACGGCACCGAACAGTTAACCCTACAAGCCCCAAACCGGAAAATATATGCAATGCATGTAACAGCCATTTCGAATGTACAGAATGAAATAAATCCATCGGAAATGCAATGTAGCTGTCGAGAATGCAATGCATCCCCGCTAAATGGAAAGTAGCCGGTGAGAGAATGAAAAAAAGTTTTTTTCCGGTAGATGTACGTTAAAAATATTGATAAGTAGATTGGGCACCGAATTTACTTACACGTAGTGCATTTATCTACATACTTATGTTTGGACTAAACGCCTCTAATCTCATTAGATTATTTAATTGCTCGTGCGATGCTTTTTTAAAATGTGTTAAAACACATGCGAGCACCCTCAGTTTTACTTATCTTTAAAAATAAAAGGTCTTCGAGTGAACTCGTGATAGTTTTATACTGCACTGGCGGGCGACCGACCTACTGTAGAAACCCTGATGAAGCTCTTGGTTACGGTGAGTTGAAGGTGTCGACGTAGCGAGCTCGAATTTTGGTCGGAGCTGCTGGTGGGTGGGGCTTTGTGGGGTTTCGAACGCTCGGGGACAAGTTGACGTGCTTGGACAGGTCGTGTCTCGTGACCGGGTGCGTGGGGGCCGACGCTGCGGGGCTCGGCGGCTCATAGTAATCACCTAGCTGACCTGCCTTCGCGCGTCGAAGCGCTTCTTCAATTTCTGGTGGCGGCGTCAACGGCTCGTACTGCGTCTCGCTCAGCATCAGTCGAGACTGCTCGTACGATGTGAAGTCGTCGGCGTCTTCGCTGTCGCCTTCGTTGTCTTCGTTGTCTTCGGTCAAGGTAGGCGATGTATTGGCATCGCCGAGTTCATTCTTCTGATCTTGCTCAGGTTTGCCAGAGATTGATTCACCCGGGTGAGAGCCACGGAAGCCAAGAAGCCATTGCTGTAGTTCACGCACAAACGATAGTGAGTTCGCTGATTTGAGGTCGCACCCAAGCATCGAAACAACTTACCGTCCACGAAGCTCTTTTTACTGGAGTGTCACTATTTTCTTGCTTCGGAGGCAGACTTTGATGCTCTGTGGCGTCTTCTGGGCTTGTCGACTGGTCTTCAATTACCTGCTGTGTGAATATCGTTAGTTAGTCAGCGTAGGCCGTAGTACGCGTACAGTTAGTTGTACAAAGGTTGCCTACCTGCAGCCTCTGGCGTTCCGCTTCGTCCAGTACTACAAGAGTCCTGCGCATAGGGTGGTCTTCCGGTAAATCGTCAAACTTGTGTCGCATCGGAGAGCGAGTCCTCATATTCCCCAGAGCCGTTAATCCGAACCGGTTGGTAGCCATGGGATCTACTCCGTACTCGAGCAGAATCATGACACACTGGATGCTGCCGTCCCATGCAGCCAGGTGTAGGGCAGAGTCGCCGTTGTCGTTTACAGCTCGGAGGCTGACGGCACTCTGCAAGAGGAACTTGACGCACTCAAAGTTGCCTTGGAAACAGGCGGCGAGGAGCGGCGTGTTTCCCGACTCATCTCGAGCTTCGAGATCCGCAGCGAACTCACTGAGGAGCATCACCGAGTCAATGTCACCCAGCTCGCATCTGCGTGCGTACAACCACAGCAAAGTTATGAGCTTCCAGACCATTATCGGAACACATACACGACAGTACGCAGGATCCCTACGCCAGATGGAGAGGCGTGCCCTTCTCGGCGACATCTCGCTGGTTTGGAGATACGCCCCGCAGCAAAACTTCTTGCAGTCTTCGTAAATCATTCTTTCGAACCGCGTCAAAAGCCTGCGGGCCTGACGGATACGCACGCGCAGGCTGGCCTCCTGCAAGTGACTCGTATGACTTCGGATCATTTGGGTCGCGTGCTTCTGCGGCATGCCCCACGTTCTCAAAGAACCGATTCCAGACAGCACCAACGCGTGACGGAGATATCGGGGGAGTTGAGCTGCTCTTGTGCGTAGGAGATTCGTCTGGGTCATCCAGAAGCGGCGGAGGAGCGTCTAGAATCTCGGGTGTGGTGTCGTACTGATACTGCTCAAAAGAGTGGCGGTAGGGCTCCAAGTGCTCTTGCTGCTGCTGCTGCTGATAATCGCTCGAAGCTCGTTCTCGTGACTGATTCCCGGATGCAATGCTCATAGATCCTTCAGTTTCCAGGAGATGGTAGTTTTCTCCAATGGATTCTTGCACACTTTCCAAATGAGCCAGATCCTCCGAGATCTCATAGAACCCCTGGCTATCACGGCGGCCGAGTCGTGGATCATACTGCTGTTGCTGCTGCTGCTGCTGTCGTTCGCTCCAGGCTGCTTGGAGTTGTCTGCACGACTCGATAACGTTAGCATTCTCTTGTAAGCTGCGGTGGAGCTTCTCCTGCATGCTCTCCTCGTAGCGAGTATGCTCCAAGCGCTCTCTTCCAAGTTTTTCTTGTGCATTACGGGCAATAGATTCCAGTAGTTCGCAACGTGATGATAATGCTCGATGTGACACTCGGCTAGCATCCAACTCGAGTTCTCGTACTGATAGTTGGTTTTGAGTGTCGGCATGTAACGCTTGCTCCTAGACGAAGACATACAAAGAACGAGTTAGGTTTTCTCCACAGTAACCGCATCAGCAACAGATCGAAACCTTTTTCAACTCTTCGGCACTGGCTGACAGATGCGAGGACATTTCTTCCACCTGAGCTCGGTAGTGTGCTTCTCGACTGTTTGATGCCTGAAGTTCCAATGCATAGTTAGCGTCAGTACATCAAGTCTCACCCACGCTTGTAAAGTTTGCGAATGTTACCTGCAGACTTGCACTGAGGGCTCCAAGTTGTCCTCGCACTTCTTCGACGAGTTGATACACCGTTTGTGACTCCGAGGTTGAGTGATTCGGGAGAATCTGGAAGAGATAAGAGTGCAAGACCGTCAAAGCGTCACGCTCAGCACCACTTCCCTGTCGACGATCACTCAAATAGGTAGCGCTGTAGTAGGGAGTCGTAGCTGGAGCATCAGGACTCTCACTGCTTTCGATGCCCTGCAGAAGCTGGACGCACTCAACGTGATTCTCCAAAATGCTCAAGATTAGTGGCGTGCGCCCTTGAGAATCTTCGTCCTTTGCGCTTGCACCGTACGCTAGCAGGCTCCGTACAATTCCAAAATATCCTAGCTTCGCAGCAATGTGCAAGGACGTCTCGCCCTCGTTATTCTTCTGGCTCAGTAAGGACTGATCGCAGCTGCGTACAACAAACATCACCAGGCCTTCGTTTCCAGCGAGAACTGACACGTGAAGCGCCGTGTTTCCACTGCTGTCATGCGCTGATAGTGACGCATTTGAGTCGACCAAAAGCTTAGCGATGCCTTCGCTCTCTGCTCGACAAGCCAAAATGAGCGGCGTAGCGTCGTCACGAATAGCTCTGGCGTCCAACTTGGCTCCGTAGTAAACTAGCAACGACGCAGCTTGCTCGTTCCCCATCTTGCACGCAGCATGCAGAGGCGTGAGGCCGTCGGCATTAACAACTTGGAGGTCCATACCTGAGTGCAGCATGATGCTCAGCTGCCTGGAGTCCGACTCCGATGGCTCTTCAGCTGACACCGCTGCAAACAGCTCTTCGCTAGTATACGACCGAGCTCCTGGAGGGGACGGGATCGTCCACTGCGACTCCTGCGTGCGCTGGTTGTAGTAGTACGTCAGTCCGTCTTCAGTTTCGCACGCTACCCACTCACTTTCGCCTTCTGGTACCGCAGGTCTCGATCGCGCCGTCTGTCTTGGCATTGGCGATGTCGGCCCTTGTTTCGCCTCGGTATTTTGTACCGTGTGAGTGTCTTCATCATCTCTCGAGCCTGGAGGAGACTCGACCACCTGCGTCGACGCCTGTCGCGGAGCTTCTTGAGCGTGCACCATCATGCGTCGAGTCACAGTCGTGTATCGAATCGGAGAGCGTCCGAAGCCGCCATGTTCCTCAACTGACAGCAAACCTTCCGGGCTTCCAGGCGTCCCTAGACTCTCGTCGAACGACCTAGGAGAGAGCGACATTATCGGCGTTGGGTCATCTGCGTCCTCCCCCTTGCGACTCGCGCGGTCCAGCTCGTAGTAGTCACTCTCGGCACCCGACAAGTACTCCAGCAACGCGATGTCATCCTCCGTCTCGTCCCCCTCGTCCTTCCCAGCCACGTGCTCCGCCGGCACAAAGCCACCGCTTCTGTTGCTGGCAGCCTTGGTCTCCGCCTCCATGGACGTCAGCACCGTCACAGGGATCACGGGCTCCTCCTGCTGGTCCGAATGCTCGCTCCCCGTGCTGCTCCTACCCCGTCCAGCCTCGCGCGGCTCCTCCCGACCCATACGCTCTCTGTCCTCCTCTGCAGACCTCTCCACCTCCTCCTTGGGCCGCGTATCGACTCGCAGCTGCTCGCCATCCGCCGCCGACGCCCCGTTCTGGCGCCGGTTGGCAGCAGTCCGCGCTCGTCGGCCGCTGCGTCGCGAGCTCGTCCACTCGCTGCCGTCCTCCCTGGGAGCGTCATGAGACGCGGCATTTTCCTCTCCAGTCATGGTCAAATGGGGGGCTCTGACTGATACGCTATCGATGGCGTCCAGCCAAACTTGTTCGGAATTCACTCCCGGCTTGGATACTGAGCCCAAGGCAACTTCAACACCACCACCTGTCGGCGACGCTTCAAGATCCGTCCTGTGCTGTGGCATATCCATGCTGCAAGAGAGGATCGGTCCACTTCAACTTCCACATGCTCAGAATAGATGGCTACATTGAGAGCGGGCGTTGCCATCCCCCAAGACACACCCGAGAAGATGGAGCCTCGCAGCAGCGCGTTGACCAGCGCCGGCGCCTCCATGATCATGAATCGGTCCGTAGTTCAGAACAGTCTCCACGCTTGGTATTCTGGTTGAGCTCATGTTGCGGCTCTCTCTCTCTCTCTCTCTCTCTCTCTCTCTCTCTCTCTCTCTGTCTCTGACTGCAGATCCAAAATGCCGCAGACGCTGACGCTGGATCACGTGTCGCCAGCCACGCGCTTGCTGGAGAAGCGCCGGCAGATGTTCGAGGTGCAGGAGGCGCTGGACGCCCAGAAGGAGGAGTTCGCGCGCCGCGAGGACGCCTTCCACCGCCGGGAGGAGGGGCTGCGCAAGAAGGACCTGGAGCTGCAGGAGTCGCTCATCAAGTTCAACAAGTTCCTGCAGGAGAACGAGTCCAAGCGCAACCGCGCCGTCAAGCGCGCGAGCGACGAGGTCAAGCAGCGCATGAACAAGGAGCAGGAGGTGGCGAGGCTGCAGACGCAGCTCGCGGCGCTGCAGCGTGAGAGCGACGCACTCGGCGCGCAGGTGCGTCACCACCTCAAGTACACGCGCTACCTCGAGCTGGTGCAGGAGGCCGTGCCCGAGGACTACCCGGAAGTGAGCGACTTGGTGAACCGCTACCACACGCTGCGCGAGACGAACCGCGATCTGAGCCAGAACCAGATCACGCACGAAGAGGAGAGTGAGTCCAAGCGGCTCGAGTTCGCGGCCTTCCAGAAGGAGCGCGCCAACGAGATCCTTACCTTCAACAACCGCATCGCCGCGCTTCAACGAGCCCTTGAGCGGGAGGAGTTGCTGGGCGTCCGACTGCAGCACGAGACCGACGCGAGTCTTCGAGCGACTACACAGAAAACACTGGCGTTAGGTCAGATCATCATGGCGATCGGCAACCTCCTGCAGCGGTGTACCAGCGGCATCCACGGCCAGATTCTCAAGCACGTCGAGGGGAGTTACCACGCCCAGGGCAGCAACCAGTCCGGCAATGACAGTCACGACGGCTCAGGCTCTGGTGGCGGAGGAGTTCCTGCGTCTTCCGCTGCATCTGCAAATACTGGTGGTGGTAAGACAGCGAGTGGGATCTCCGAGGCGGATGTGATTCACCACGGCCAGCGTGCGATGATCGATCTTGACGTCGTCGCGGCGTACATGATGGACTTCACTGCTATTGTACAAGGTCGAATCGACGCACAACGAGCTCAGAAGAAGGCGGCTGCCGCTGCTGCAGCCGCAACACAATCAGGAGGAGCCGTAGTTACCTTCACAGCCGGGATAGGAGACGGAAGTCACACGGGGGCAGCGTCCTCGATTGGAGGCGGCTCAACTGCTACAATTCGATAAGTAGACAAGAAAACCGCAGCAAGATACTTACCATTTGAATAAAATATCACCCACCACCATCACCAAAGCGCTGGTCTCACTTTCTCTGCTTCTTGCTCTTGGCCGTTTTGCTGCCCGTGCGCTGGTTCACGGCTGAACGCAAGCGTTTACTCTTGATCTGCGCGTAGTGCACTTGGTCATCGTAGCTCGTGAAGAACCGATCCAAGCGCGTCTGAATGTGTCGGCTGCCTGAAGTTGCTGCTTTCTTGGCCTTCTCCTCGAGGGGTAGTAGCACGCCATCGCTCTTCTGCTGATCCCATCCGAAGGCATTGGCGCAGTAGTTACGCAGCGCCGACAGGTCCGGAGCACTCCACGAGAATCGAGCCTCGGAGCGGTCCACTTGGGGAGACATGTACGCTTGCACCACCTGCTTGCTTGGGAACTCATCGCCTAGCTCCCACTTCCGTCTCACAGTCGTATGGGATCGCTGGAATCGCTCTCGTGCTGTTTCCACGTCATCCTCTTCACTGTTTCCCTCCGAGTCACCGTCCTGCTCTTCGCCTGTCTTCTTCTTGTTTTTCTTCTTCGATCCAGCAGACGCCACACGCTCAGCCTCCTTAGCGACGTCAAACTCGCGCACCCATTCTTTGAACTCGCGAAGACCCTCGATTCCTGGGTAAGCAGCTGCGATCTCCGTAGCATTCACGATGCCAATACCCCGGACACCGTCCGTGTAGTCACTGCCCAGAAGGAGCGCCAACGCAATGATCTGCTCACGCGAAAAACCCAGCTCTCGCTCAATGTCACGCGCCGAAAAGGCCTCGACAAACTTCTGGTGGTGGAAAATGTTCTTGTAGACACGCTGGCCGCCGAACGGGAAGATATCGCTATCATCTGTAATAACACCGTCCACAAGCCCCAATTGCTCCAACGTCGCACATTGCGCCTCGGCTTCCATGGGGCTTACGAGGAACGGGACCCCGAACAAACGCAGCAATGCCATCACTTCAGCCACCATATCGTCAGTGATCCCTTCCGTGTCACGTAGCTGCCGACTACGAAGCTTCTTCAGTTCGAGCTGCTCCTTCTGCAGTGCCGCCGTATCCACCACCTCCTGGAGTGCAGCGTCCGCCACAGTATCTCCTATCGGACTGGGACGAGGAGATTCACTCGGCTGCGAGTACTGGAGATAACGCACGCGCGAGCCCGCAGGCTTCTCTTCCAGCTCCTCTTGCTCACTTGCGATCGAAGCTGCGAGAGCGGCTTGCAGCTGCTCATGGCTTTCTTCTTCTTCAGTGAGAGTCGTACCGCCACTTGACTTCTCTTCTTCATCTTCAATAACAACCACTTCAGCATGGCTGATGCTTGGCGACGAAGGCTTGGGTTCGACTTCTTCTTCGTCTAGAATCTCGACTGGCGCTTCAGCAGTACCTTTGCCAGGAGGAGTGTGAGTTGTTACATTTTCTCTCAGTGTTCCACCCGGACTTCCATACGTCCCAATTCTTCCACCATGGAGCTGCGAATGCGCCTGCAATGCCCTGCGTACAGCACCGGCTGCCCACTGAGTAAGATTGGAAGCAGTTGCCATTGCAGACTGCAGCGCCTCATCTTTGAGTAGATCCAGATCTTCGTGAGCCTTCGCATCTTCCATCTCGTTTTTGAGCGTCAGGAACAACTCGTCCGTGCCTTCCTCGTCCTCTTGTTGGCCAGCCGCTTCTTCTTCTCCTTCCTCCTCCTCAACCATGAAGCCTCCACCAAAGGACTCTTGGTTTTCATCCTCTTCGTGGCGCGGGCTTAAATCAACGACAATTGGACCGGTCGAATCGGCAGGAACGTCCTTAGCTGGCACACCTGCAGTAGGAACATCTTCCCAGTCCATTTCTTCATCACTCTCTGCTTTCTCGTCACCAACAACCTTCACACCCGATGGAGTTGTATCCGCAGAGGAATCTACCGTTACCTGACGTGTAGCCTGCTGGCCAATACTTTCAGGATGTGAAGGCACACTTGAAGGCTGTGCTGTTGCTGGTGTCACTACCTCTTCCCAGTTAACATCATCGTCGTCATCGTCATCGTCCTTGGAAAGTGCCGTCTTCCCAGGGACAGAATCAGCAATAGAAGCTGGGAACAACTTCTGAAATTGCTCCATCTCTTTGGGATCGACGTCTTCCAGCTTCAACGAGACGCTAACTGCACTCACAGAGGGTTGCTTCGCTGCGACTGTGGGAGCAGCTTTATGAGGAGAGGACGGCTCATCACTTTGGGGCAATTCCTTCTTGAGTCGAGCGAGGCGGAGCTTCTCAATCGCGAGCATGGGCTCCTGTTTGACTCGAACTTGGTGCCGTGTCACCCACGCCGCAGTTACCTCAGTTGCCGAAGCATCCGGCACGAATCCGGCCTTTCCCGACGAAAACTCAGACAATGGCCGCTTCTCCATCGCCGTGAATGCATCGTGCCCTGAATGACGCTTGCCCTTTGCTTGGTCCAATTCAACAGCCAATCTTCGTTCTACCATGTCATTTCGCTCGACTTCAGCGACTACTTCGTCCACGTCTTGGTCTTCTTCTTCCTTGCGCTGCGCGTCCTTCTGGTAGATGTAGAACCGGTTGCTGTTGGAATCGATCCGATGTCCCTGCCCCAGCCCCGCACCGCCCTGCACCTGCATCTCCTCCTCCCTTTTCTGCCTCTTAGCAGCTTCAATTCGTCGGTTGAGCGCACTCGTCTGCAAGAAGGCGGCGATCTGCGTGTGCGAGTACTTCTCCGGATTGCCCGCCAATGGGATGAACTGGTCCCTCACCTCCTGGCGTCTGTCGCGCAGGATCTTCTGGATCATGTCCTTCTGGAGGTGCGGAGGCAAGGAGAACACCGCGTGGAGGTCGATCTTCGACAGCCGCGACGTGTCCAGATCAATGTCGTCGAGCGTCAGGTCCTCGTCCGCGCTCTCTTCCTGCTCCGCTGCTGCCTCCCAGACCTGCTGCACGCCATCGTTCTCCTCCACCTTAGCCTCCTCTTGTTCCTTCTCTTCTTCCTCCTCATTCTTCTCTTCTTCAACGTCAGCGTCGACCTTCTCTTCCTCCTCCGTCTTCTCCTCGTCCCTCTTCTTGGACGCTTCGGGTAGAGTGAACCCTGGTGCAACTGCCGGGGCTGGTGCACCACCATTCTTCTTCATCTGCAGCACTCACAGTAACAACACACACACACATCAGTTTAACTCACTCTACCCCTTCCACTCTACCTAATCATACGCCTGCTCTACGTGCGCACCTCCTGTCGGTGCTGCTTGAGTCGGTTGAGTAGAATGCGCTGCGCCGTGTGGCGCAGGTTGGCGCTCTGCTGCTCCTGGCGCTTGCGGCGTCTGGCCGTGGTGCGCTTCTTGATCTCGGGCGTCTGCCCGTCGAACACGAAGACCGGGCGCACTCCGTAGTAGAGCAGCTTGGCCACGCGGTGCAGCGTGCCCAGCAGGTGCGCGTTGCGGATCATGTTGCCCTCGTCGTCGCGCATGGCCTTGACGAACTGCGTGAGCCAGATGCTCGCGTCCACCGCCAGCACCTGCCCCGCCAGCGACTCGATCTCGATCTGCCGCCCCACGGGGGCCAGCAGCACCCACAGGTTCTGCACGCCCATGCTGCCGGATAATGCTCGAGTGGGGATGGCTTCAAAGTAGCGGGTTTGAAAGGGTGCAGGTGGTGCACATAGTATTGGATACTTACCCAAGGTAGAACGGGCTTCAACTGGATAGTTCTTCGAGGTCAATGGTGCTTCAAGCAGGTTTTAGTCTGCGCGCAGACTAATGGGCGCGGACTAAAGCTAACACCACGAAATGAATACAGCAGAGGGTTTGCAGCTCACGAAGATGAGTCCAGGATGCCACTGTGCGTGATCGCGGTTGATACGATGCTGCCCCGAGGTGGCACCGCGCAGCCGTGTGCAACGTTGCAGATGAACACGATGTCGCCTGATCCGTTGAAGTCACTTCGCCCCCTCCGCTCGAAGTTCGAGCTTCGAGTCGAACGCATTCGCCAACTTGCCGCCAAAAGCTCACGCGCATTCTACTGCGGTGCCAAACACTTACCGTCTCCCTGCTACTACTCGAACGATGCTGCGCTCCTTGGCCGAGAACAGCTTCAGTGTCATGAGCTACAACGTGGCGGGCCGGTTCTGTCGAGTGGAAACCCGTCCGCGAACAGCGTCGAGATCGGGAAGCGCATTAGCAACAGGGACGTCGTGAATGTGCAGGAGGATTTCAACTACCACGCCTACGTCTACTCGGAGAACTCGCACCTGTACCGGACGGCTACCAGCGGCGGGGTCCCGTTCGGCGACGGTCTCAACTCGCTATCGACTTTATCGTCTGGCGAGTACATTACGTCGATCGAAGCTTACTGGGGCAAGTACAACAGCCACACGCGAATTTTCTACCTCAAATTCACGACGAGTCTGGGGAACACACTTTCAGGAGGGACCACGACCGAGGATAAAGCGACATTGTACGCCTCCGACGGCTACCAACTCAGTGGCTTCCACGGCCGTGACGGTGATGCAATTGACGCTTTGGGAGCGGTTTGGACCAAGATTTCCTCCTAACCTACGAAAAATACGAGCCGTAGGTGCTGCATGCAATGCAATTCGTAGCGACATGATGCGTCAGATTGGTACATGTAAAGCAATTCTTGAATACTGTACCTAGAAGCTCAATGTGTACGTTTACCCCCCCCGAAGAATATACCGTAAGGTCTTCTGCCAGTTTCGTGCCGTCCTTCGAGGCGCAATCCCCGGTCTGGAATTTTCAATAGCAAGAGCACCGTTCGTGTAGCTTTACAGTCGTTGAACTCACTGTGCTGTGTGGTAGATGGCGGATCGTTGCTGCCTCGCTGGGGCTGCAGTGAACGAACGACCCATGCGACTTCCTCAAATAATTACGTGTTCATCTTGACGTGATTCTGCTCTCAGTGTCCTTACCGAATCAACACTCAAATCTATGAAGTTGAAGTTGATCTGCCAGCGATTCCGCAGCTGGATCGACGGATTCAACAAGTTGTCGACGGGACAGTGTACGCAGACTTGGACTTGGCTCCAGAATAGTCAAGGGGTTTTGCGGCGTCGGTGCATTCTGAATACCGTATATGAGTTCTCATAATTCAGATCTTTCTCTTACTTCATACCTGGGATTAGCCAATAATATTGTACAATGGGTCCAGCTCAGCAGTTGAGTTCTCATAATTCGTAGTGTAAAAATAGGGCTAAAGGTGGCAGAGTAGGTCCGTCCATTGCAAGAAGAAACCAATGACCCTCACTACTTCGCACGGCATGGCGCGCCCCCCAGGTCAGCAACGAGGAAGGACGAAGTAATCCTATGCGAGACCTGCTTGATACCGAGACAGATTGGGCGCTGTTCGACAGACTTCTCGCAGAAGTCCCCGTGGTGCGGCATGTAGTTGACAGTAGCCGCGACATCGACACATTGATCAACGAAAATTAGATAAACTGCATCAATACATGTATTTAGTAGCAGCTTTTGTTTGCATTCATTACCTGATTTCCTTGCAGTTTAACTTGTGAACATAGAGTCGTCGGTACATGTACATCTCGTGTTCAGTTTACGACGACACAACTTCAAGAATCAAGGGTAGGAATTATGAGAACTCATATACGGTAGCATCCCAAGTTGCTGAGCAACCATTCTTTGGTCAATTAGTAACGGAGCACATCTTATATTTTACTCATGCGCACTGTACCCCCCCCCCTGCAACCACTGGCAGCCTGCCACAAGCGCTGCCCCGCGATGCACCCATGCCAAGTCATTCCTACTAAAAAGGTATCCCTCAGTCTTCGATTTGCAGCCGACCGCAGCCATGACCGCTGCCAATACCTTCAGCGTCATGTGCTACAACGTGGCTGGCTTGCCGGCACTTATTTCAAGCGGCGACCCCAACTCCTACAGCGTGGACATGGGCAAACGCATCAGCGACTGGGACACCGTCAACGTGCAGGAAGATTTCAACTACCACGCCAAGCTCTACTCGGAGAACAAGCACGAGTACCGTACCCCTACAAGTGGCGGCGTGCCGATCGGCAGCGGCCTCAACACGTTCTCGCATTTCCCCTTCACGAACGTCACAGATCTCGAGCGTGTCACCTGGGAGGATTGCAGCAATTACGACAATGCCGACTGCATGACGCCCAAGGGCTTCACGTTGGATTGGCTGCGGCTGACCAGACTGTGAGCTCGATCTCGATCCGTGCAGGTGACCGCGTTGACGCTGTGAAATTGGAGGTGTCAGAGCCAACGGAGAGTACCCTCTCTCACGGTGGCACTGGCGGGTCTCTCAGCAGACTGCGCCTCGCGTCTGGCGAGTACATTACGTCCATGGAGGCTCACTGGGGTAAGAAGCATGACAGGACTCGTATCTTCTACCTCAAGTTCGGAACGAGCGAAGGCCGGTCGGTGGACGGAGGAACCCCCACGGGCTCCAAAGCCACGATGACTGCACCGGAGGGATTCCAGCTGAGCGGCTTCCACGGGCGTGCTGGTGATAACATCGATGCGCTGGGTGCGATCTTCACACGGGTGGGGAGCACGACTCAGCAACAGCAGCACTCAGGTAAACGTGGCAGATCAAAGCAAACGAACCAATTGTAACAGGTATGAAATGTAGCCATGCCAGACGGTGATC
>JAIKVJ010007334.1:0-12811 GCA_024679225.1 Phytophthora pisi
CCCGCCACTCAGGTACCATGAACACGAAGACCTTCCTCGCCGTTGCCGCCGCCGCCTTCGTGGGCTCCGCCGTCGCCGAGACGTGCTCGTCGACCGACCAGACCAGCGCGTACTCGTCGCTGGCGAGCGTGCTGACGCTGAGCTCGTTCCAGGGCTGCGCGGACGACTCTGGCTTCAGCCTGCTGTACTCGACGTCGCTGCCGGACGACGCGCAGTACGAGAAGATGTGCGCGTCGGACAACTGCAAGTCGCTGATCGAGTCGGTGGCTGCCTTGAACCCGCCTGACTGCGACCTGACGGTGCCGACGAGCGGTCTGGTGCTCAACGTGGTGGACCTGACGAGCGGCTTCTCGACCAAGTGCTCGTCGCTGTCCTCTACGTCGACGTCGACGACCTCGACTGCCTCGAGCGCCACCACGGCCACGACGACGGAGGCCCCTGCCGCCACGACGGCTGCTCCTTCGACTGAGAGCGCTACTGTGACCACGACGTCGACGGCCACGGAGGCCCCCGCCGCCACCCCGGCCGCTACCACGCCCACGACGGAGGCGTCGAACTCGACGACGTCGGTGACCCAGACTGCCACGGCCTGCTAAGTTGTTGCGACCAAGAGCTTCGTTTTCAGTATAAGGACGATGCAGATTTGGTATTGGTGAATAGCATCTCATTATTGCGTTATCCCTCATTGCCACCATTATGTATTGTTGCTTTTTTGGGCTTCGTCAAGCAGACCTGCCATTCAAAGCTGTAGTGTTTAAGTGTATCCGATACCCCTCTATCATGGAGTCCATGTGGGATCATGAACCCTGCCCCAGTGCAAAACTCTCGCAACAAGCGAAGGCTGATGAATGTATCCACGCTCTCTGCATCTTCATCGAGGTGCGTCACAAAGGCATAGCATCGTGTAGGGAGCCGAGTGTAAAGCAAATTTGGCTCTAAACTAACAGTGCAACGATTGCAACGATGCACTGTATAATACAGTATCGGATACAGTCTACAGTGCAGTCAGGGGCGCTTCGTGAAGTTTGGCGGGATATCGCCACGAAACTGCGGACATCTGCAGCAGCAGTCAACTGCTGGAACTTCGAGTCGGAGGCTTCACCTGCGCGTTGGCCCATTGACGCGACGCTTGTTACTCACCTGCAGACGCCGCCGGGATCCGCTTTGGGGCAGTTGCAAGAGGATACACCCGCCCGGGCTCTCGCGGACTCGTTGACAGCACTTCACGAGAGCCCGGGCGCAAGGATACATCTTTTTCACACCTGCAACACTGGCAAAGCCGCGAAATTACCGGTTCAATGGCGCGATAAAGGTGAAGACGCGGCCACAACCAGGTCCCATGACACCCACTTTTGGCTCAGATACGCCATGCAGGACTTGCAGCAGGTTGGCACTATGGACACTCGAGTCAACATGGGACGTAGCGGCTCTTGTCCGGCCGCAGGCTCAGGCCGGCCCAGATTGATGCTGTGCCGCGCCCTTGCGCTGTTCGAACGCACGGGGCCCGGCAAGTTCACCTACATGTACAATGCTGGCCGCCTCCACTGATTCATTCTGCAATTCGCCTTCCGCAGCTCACCCCACCTCCCTACCCCACCCCACCACACTCAAGATGAACACGTACTTCGCCGTCGCCGCCGCCGCCCTGGCCTTCGTCGCCTCCGTCAACGGTGAGGCCTGCTCGGCCACGCAGCAGGCCTCGGCCTACACGTCCATGGTGGGCCTCCTGCAGGGCACGGCGCTCAACACGTGCGCCACGGACTCGGGCTACAACATGCTGTACGCCACGTCGCTGCCGACGGCCGAGCAGACCGCCGCCATGTGCAAGGTGGACGCGTGCCACGAGCTCATCAAGAACGTGCAGGCCACCAACCCGCCCGACTGCGACCTGTCGATCCCCACGAGCGGCGCCGTCATGAACGTCAAGAGCCTGGCCGACAACTTCGAGCCCGGCTGCACGTCTGCGTCCTCGCCCGCCACGGAGGCCCCCGCCGCCACCACGGCCGCCGCCCCGGCCCCGGCCGCTACGACCGCCCCCGCTGCTGAGACCCCCGCTGCCACCACGGCTGCCCCCGCCGCGGACTCGCCCGCCCAGCAGGACACGCCCGCGCAGGAGTCGACCCCCGCCGTCACGCCCGCTGCCACCACTGCCGCTACCCCCACCGCGTGCTAAGTGCAGGGAGGACTGAGAGCAAACGATTCGCTTCGTACCGCTACCGCTGTTAATAAGAGAGCCCTCGGGCCATTTTGTGTTGTGACTTCTCTGCCTTTGTGTCTCGGTTTCATGACTTGAGTGGCACTGCAACTGGCCCATCGAGTTCGAACAGCAAAATGATGGGCGGGAACAGCACCACAAGTACAGTGCTTGCCGCGTCTACTATTGCCAACACAACACACAAGAAGCCAACTACACCGGTAAACGAGAGCTGTCACCCCTCCCATCGGAGCCAGAAGGGGTATTTCAACTGAGGTCTGGCACATCAAGCCATCGATACTCTAGCCCTCGCTCCAAGAGCTCTACGCTCCGAACGTCACTGCTTTCTAGCTAAGTCCTCATAACTCCGTCGACTTGCCACTGCAGAGCTGATGAGGGCCTCTTCACCTCATGCTTGCGCTTGCTGACGCTACCATCTTACAGTCCCTCGACTTCACGGCTCATCATAAAGGTCAGTTACCTAAAGTGGCAGCTTCCATTGCAGTGGCGTCCCCAGCGCTCGCGCTTCACGCAGTGATCTGTGCCAACTCCTCTCGCTTTGGGAGTTCCGAAGACGAACGTATCATTCTCACCCGACACGAGTCAAAAGCCGGGGTCCGCTCTGCCAATCGCCACCCAACTGCTCACACGATACGAGGCCTACTTCGTCCCACGATACCCTTTGCCCCGACGCAGCCCGAACTCCGCGTTGTTCCACTCACTGCCGCCTCCGAATCCCATGCGGGCTTCACCCGCCTGCTGTCCGCCCGTCTGGTTCCCGTAGTTGACATTGGGGCGCGGAGGAGGAGGGCCGAAGCTTGGCATGCCGTCCATGGGAGGTCCGTCATTCATAAAGTCATCACGCTCCATGTTCTGGAGCACGAGACGCTTCAGCTCCGACTGCTCCTTCTTTCCAGCGTTCTCCTGGCGATGGCTGTGCTGGGCCAGAGACGATGCCTCGGGCACCACCAATTGACGGGCCTCCACCTTGCCCTTGTTGCCGCGCCGCAGCATGCGGAACACCACACCGTCGGGGGACCCGTTGGCGTCAAGCGCCAGCATTCCACGCGGGCCCGCGGGCGTGAGCGAAGCGGAGCTCTTCACAACGGTAGGAATCGCCATCTTGTCCACATTGACGCGCGCCGCGGGCTTGCGGGTGTCGGTGCTCCCGTGCATCATCGACTTGAAGGCCTTCTCGAACTCCTCGTCCTCCTCGCTCTTCTGAATGCGGTCGTGAATAATAAGGTGCTCCTCCTCCTCGTCTTCGTCTTCGTCTTCGTCTTCCTCGTCGTCGTCATCGTCATCGTCGTCTTCATCGTCATCATCCTCGTCATCCTCGTCGCCGTCGTCGCCTCCAGCGTGATCGTCATCGTCGTGTTCATCGTCGTCGTCATAATCGTCGTCGTCATCCGTGTCGTCCTCCTCGTCTTCAAGGAACTCGTCATCTTCGTCAGCCGGTTGGGACAGAGACCCTTCCTCCGCGACGCTTTCGAGACCGTTCGTAGCCATGACTAGAGCCGCATTCTTCTTCGACAGACGACGCTCAGCCTCCTCCAAGTCACCACGTAGAATCTCCCGGACAGCCTGGTCAACCTCCTCCCACGTTTCGAACTTCTTGAAGTGGTCCTTCAAACTGTTGGACAGCATCTCGAACAGGTCGAACACCACAAAGTCCGTTTCCATGGGCACCTCCGTCTTGGAGAAGAGGTAGCGCTGGAAGAAAGTCATGAAACGACCGAGACGAGGCCTCGAGATGCCTCGTTCGTTGGAATTGCCGCTGTTTCCAGTTATGCTGGAGATCCCGCTGCCGTTGCAGGTCTCAATCAAGGCGCTCACAAGGCGAACACGGAAAACTTCAGTCGGACCGTCCACTTCACTGGGCACGCGAGGGTCGTAGCGCATGTCGGGCACGAGCAGGAACCTTTTTTTCATCTCCAACATTTGAGCAGGCGGAATTTTGTCGCTGCTGTATTGCGGTAGCGTGAGCAAGTCGTGCGAGTGATTGATCAGGAGGTAAAGGGTCTCCACCACCACGTTCATGCTCACCAGACCGCAATTGTAAAGCTCTCCCAGGAGTTTAACGTAGCCCAGACTGCGTTGGTGATCGCGATAGTCGTTGACCTCCAAGCCGTATCGGATATGCTCCAGCACATCGTCCACCAGCAGAACCAGCACTTCATCGTGGTATCGCGACAATCCCTTTACCACCTCGCAGATCCACTTCATTTGCATCACCTTGCCCTTCGTCACCTTCAGCAGCGCCTTGAGCACCATAGCACAGGTGGAATTTTCCTGCCATGGAAGCCGGCGAAGGGTCTTTACGGCCTTGTTGACGTTCGATCCGTTGAGGTCCTGGTACAGCACCTTAATCAGGAACAAGTACATCGGGTCGTACAGCTTCACCTGCCGCTCCACACGCTCGGGAGGCTTGCACATGTAGTACGCGTTTTCCACGAGGGTCTCCAGCTGCGGGTCCAAGTGCTTGGCCGCCTTGAGCTTCATCATGACGTTCAAGCAGTTGACCGTGCGGACATGGGTGTGCTTCGAGCAGTACAGGAAGCGACCACAGTTCTCGAGGAACGTCGTTGCCACGTGCACGTTGTGTCCCTGGAAGTCCTGGAAGCACTTCTGGAGGCACCGGAAGCCTGTGTTCGGCGGGCAGATACGGAACTTGACTAGCTCCGCCAGGAAACGGATGTTCTTGATCTTGGACTCAAGTCGGAACTGGTTGCGCCTTTTGATCAGGCCGTGAAACTCGCCCACGAGCATACCCACGAGTTCTCCACCGATATCCTCCTTCAGCACGCTCTGCAACGTGGCAACCAAGCGTGCATAATGAGATAGCAGCTCCAAGTGAGTCCGCGGCACCGCATACAGCGACTTCACAAGGCGGTTTCGTGTCGCCTTGGAGTTGCGGTAGCAAAACTCCACTGCCGCCTTGTCACAGCGATCACGGTTCACCAGGTCCTCCAGGGAAGTAAAGAACGCGTCCAGTTGGTGGTGGTAGCTGTTGGTTGCAGCACTCGAAGAAGTTGTCGAGGCACCGGCGCTCGCATCCTCCGTGTCCTCCTTGCCCTTGCTCTCCTCCTCGTCTGCATCAGTCGCAGTAGAGTCCTTCGCTGCATCTGCCTCGATATCTTCCAGAGTCACGTCGTCGGCGTCTCCACCGTCTTTCCCGTCATCATCGACATTGCCCTCAGCTTCGTCCTCAATCTCGGCTTCAGCTTCTTCGTCCGCGTTAGCCGCAGCCTCCTTCTTCTTTTTGAGCTCCGCCACATCAGCCTCCGTGAGGCCAAGCACAACAGCAGGCACCAACTCCAGCAGATCCGGGAGATCCTCGTAAAATGAGCGCGTGGCCTCATCATCGAAAGGGCCGTCGCGACTGAGCTCGCGCCCGCCGCCCTCTCCTCCTTCCCAGACGAGAATTCCACCACGGCCCGATCCGTCGTCCTTCTCCTCGACGGGCAGCGGCGGCACCTCGCGGTCCAGCGCGTCGGCCAGCGAGTTGACGCTCGTCTGCAGCTTCTCGAACAGCAGCTTGGCGTTCTTGAGCTCCTGCACGTGCTCCTCCGTCACTTCTCCGCGGTTGACCTCCTCCTTCTCGTTGCGCGCGTCCAGCTTGAGGAACGTCGCGTGCTGCGCCAAGTAGAACTTGCAGATCATCTCGTACGCCTCCAGGTAGCAGGCCAGACACTGCTGCTGCACGGCCTTGGGCACCACGGGCGCCTGGCCGGTCACGAAGGCGCAGAAGTCGTCGTTGTCGGCCAGCTGCTTCTCCATCTCCTTGTACTTCTTGGGCTGCACGCCGAGGAAGTCGACGCCCACCGACTTGGCGAAGCTCACGAGCAGCGGCACCTCCAGCTGCTGCGAGCCGGAGGAAGAGGAGGAGCCCATGGACATGTTGCCCTTGGACCCCCTCTTGCCGGCCCCGGGCTGCTCGCGCCGCGCGACGCGCTGGATGATGTGCGCGATGACCTGCACGTCGTCCAGCACGCCGGCCAGGTACAGCTCGCACAGCAGGCGCAGGATCAGGCGGCGCCGCAGCATCTTGCTCTTGTCGTCCGAGGCGTACGAGGCCTCGAAGCTTCCGATGAGCGCGCGCTCCATGCCGGGCGCGAACTCCTCGTAGCGCTGGTGCAGCAGCGACGCCACCTTGACGGCGGCCGCCAGGTCCGCCGCCTTGAGCGGCGCGTCGGCCAGCGCGGCCACGCACTCGCTCACGTAGCGCGTGAGGTTCAGCTCGGCCGCGTCGCGCAGCAGCGAGTCCGCGTTGCTCTCCGACAGCACGCGCAGCTTCTTGACGAAGGCGGACGACCGCTTGATGTCCGACTTGAGCTTGAGGCTCGCCAGCTGCGCGCGCGCGGCCGCCACGCCCTCCGCGCAGTTGGCCGCCCGCAGCGCCTGGCGCGCCTCGCTCAGGCGCTTCAGCTCCTGCAGCTGCGCCAGCGCCTGCACCTGCGCCTCGTCCTCCTCGTCGTCGCGCGCCATCGCTAGTGATGCCTCTTGGGCGCGGGGCTTCGTTTTGCTCGGTAGTAGTCCCCAGAATATAATAGTAGTTAGTAGGTATATCACTACTACTAAAATTACTACTGATGTACTACTATAAGTTAGATCTGGGATTGGAACATTTGTACTACTATTAGTATATTCTACAAATGTAGTGCTGATCCAGATGATAATATAAAAAACATTAAAGAAAACTCAATAAAGGTTTTATGGGGTTTCGGTTATCAGTAGTGCTGCTATCACTGCTCACGCATCAGTTAGGATCCTCAATTCTTCGACATCCAACCGCACGTGAACGTGTCATTCAATGCGCGCAAAGCAATACCATATCGGAGACTTCTCCGCGTTGTGTATGCGGCCGACATGTGCATCACTTCTGTACCGGTAGCTACAAGCTGTGTGGCAACCAATATCAATGTTAACGCTGCTGTTCGACTTTATTTGTGCTAAGAAGTCAGCCCACAAGTTCTGTAGTCGCACGTGTGCTCGCAAGGGCTTTAATGCGGTCAACAGCGATTCTCAGGAACACATTCCCAGCAGTACATCTGGGGGTCGTGAGTACATCCCTCTGACTTCAGAGTAGTGAGTAAATTTGAGTTTGAATTTGATGCGGTTTAGTCGGCTACCTACAATCTACAGTAGAGTAGCGAATAATGTGCTCGGACTTTCGAGTGCATGGTTTCCTTCGAAGTTACTACACTAAACAATCTAGAAGCTAATTGCACCAGCGTAAGGTGCTGGCTGTTGCGCTGGTTTTCACTAATTGTAAAACATGCTACAACAAGTCTGAGGTTGTTTTCGGTTAGTTGACGCTTGAATTCCCTATTAACTTTTTTCACGTATGCAATTTTTCGCATACAAACTCGCGCTGTACTCCCCTCCTGTTCCTTCCGGGGGTTTCCGCAGATAACTACATAGAAGTCTCCTCTGAAATTACTCAGAAGTCATCAAACTTTACTAGAAATCAAGTAACACAACCGCTTGAGTATCGTGAAAAAGCGAGACACCGACAGCAATATTCAGACGAAGAAGAGTGCGATAAGGTATTATACTGGGAACACTCGATGAATGAGGGGGTGAATATCCCCAACGGATTAATTGCGTACCGTTACTCGACATGCTGCTACACTACCGAGCCAAAAGTATGTCGACCCAGCAGCCTCGAAGGCAATTTTCAGTTATCGGCAGGAAGTGCATAGCACATGTCGCTATTCATAACGCCATCCACCTGTTTCAGCAAGCCGCGAGGGCTACACCTGTGCATGTTGCAGTTTGCCCTTGCCACATCAATTGCCGTCAGTTCCAGTACTGATGCAGCACACCACAGGTGCTCCCAGCCAAGTTTGAGTAGTTTTGAGGAAACATTTACGTGTGCTGTTGATTCGCGGGCGCTCGATGGCAAGCGTGTGTTCAGCCAGTTCTATTGAGAAGGGTCCTTTAAGGGCAAGTACGTCTACAGTGGTAGCTCGTACACACTATGGGCAACAAACTTCCACAGCGGTAGCTCGTACCTCCGCGTATGGAGGCCAGTAGGTGCTAGATATGCTGGTAGCTCGATCGGACAATGTAAACGATGTCTATTGACGGGGTCTCTCTCTCTCTGGAGAGGGCTTGACTCGGCAAAAACTATTGTGTGGATACTATATAGCGGTCGAGTTACGCATCATCGTCGGCGTCGGGCTCCTGCGGTTTCCGGCACACGCGCTTGACGAACTCGTAGGACGTGACCATGAGGATACCCGACGGCCCCATCGCCAGCAGCCGCTGCAACAAATCCACGACAAGCAACAACATGAGTTAGTTAGTCAGTCGCTCCTTCTTCAACTACGCAGCAGCAGCCAGCAGCAATAGCAACGTACCGCAGAGAGGCCCGTCATGAGGCCCATCGGCCCTTCGGTCTTTAAAATATACTTGAGGGTGTCCATGGCGCCGTACTGCGTATATACCTGCGCCTTTGTCCGCACAATGTCCATGGGGTTGGTGAGCACGCCCGTGATGATGCCGGCGCTCGCGCCGCTCAGGCCCTGCGCCACCACTTGCTTCCAGAAGGGGTCCGTCTCCCACTTCCTCATCAATCTATAGTACACGGGCACGAGCAGGCCGTAGGAGCCCCACCAGATGGAGGACGACGGCGCGTACGTGGCGATGGACGGCACGTAGCCCCGGTAGAAGCCGCGCAGGCCCTCGGTGCGGAAGACCTGCTTGGTGACGGCCAGGAAGCCCTTGGCGCGCTCGCGCGTCTTGCGCACGTCCTGGCCCTGGCCGCTGAGCATCATGCGCTGCGACACGATGTCCAGCGGCACCACGACCGTCTGCGAGACGAGCGACGCGCAGGCGCCGCCCGCGAAGTTGGCCCACTTGTCCCCGGCCGTCGTGTGGTCCTTGAAGACCTTGCGCGACTTCTCGTAGACCGAGATGTAGAGGTTGCCCGTGAGCACGTTGGCCGTGCTGGCCCCGAAGCCCTTGTACAGCCCGCGCGCGCCCTCCTGGCGCAGGATGGTGGCGAACGCGTTGGCCGTGCCCGAGTAGAGCGGCTTGTGCTTGGACTGCACCTGCAGCCGCGTCTTGACCAGGTTGCTCGGGTACACGGCGGCGCGCACGGCCAGGAACATGGTGGGGCCCACCACGTAGTACTTGAGCTTGTCGATCTCGTCCCACGAGATGTCCTCCAGCGCGTACTCGTCCTCGGACAGCGTGGCCACCCCGCTCATGGCCGGCCGCGATGCTAGCTATGCGATGCTATGCGTGCGTAAGCGGAAGCGGAAGTGTGCCCGCCGCAAACGCAAGTCGCCGCTGACGCGCGCGGATTGGCCAGAAAAGGGTGTTAAACGGAGGGGTTGCACGATGAGGGGAGATCGGTTGCATGATGAGGGGAGTTGAAGTGGTTTTCCCGGCTCACATGAAAGGAAGGCATCGTGCGGCGAATACGATCGCCACGTCGGGAAGACAGAAGACAAGGAGTTGGAGGTCTAAGCACGGGAACGCACTGAAGTAGAATGCTCAACACGTCACTATTTGTTTCGTGGCTCGCTAGCCCAACGCTACCGAGGGAAGATTGCAGAAAGAGGAGAGGCCGCTGCTGGCTCCTTGGTGAGTCCTCGTCAAAGCTTTAGCAGGCACGAGCCGAGGTAGGGGCGGCAGTCGTAGCACTCGGGGCCTTCGTCGGCGACGTACTGGAGCCAGCAGTCGAGTTGGACGATTTAGGCGCCGTCGCCGTCGGGGTGGCAGTCGTCGCAGTCGGCGTAGCGGTCGTCGCAGTTGGCGCTGCGGTCGTAGCAGAGGGCGAGCTGGTCGACAGCGACGAGCACTTGACGAGAAGCCGTTCGCCAGCTCGTGCACGTTCACGTTGAGGCCGCTCGTCGGTACCGACATGTTGCAGTCGGGCGGGTTGAGCGAGATGATGGACTTGATCAGCGACTGGCAGTTCGACGACGCGCATACTCGTCGTTCGAGGGTAGCGAGGTTGAGTACATGAGGCTGTAGCCAGAGTCGGTCGCGCACCCCTGGAAGGAGCTGAGTGACAACACGCTGGCGAGCGTCACGTATGCGGATTTCTGCTGCGTGGACGAGCACGTGTCGGCGGCAACAGAGCCAGCGAAGGCGATAGCGGCAAGAGCGAGGATGGTATGCGCGTTCATGGCAGCAGGTGCGTTGGCGGGTTGGGAGGAAAGTGGTTTGCGTGAAGGTCTGCAAATTAGGGAATGAGGACCAACACGGTATACACAAGTCCTGAGCTGAAAGGCTTGTCAGCTTGCCACTACATCTTCATATATCGTGGTGCAGTAGCGTTTCATGGAAATGCAGGACAGAGTTACTTTTGTAAAAGGGTCCTGTAATCGCTCCCGAAGTAGTGTGTCGGAGTCGGGCATTCGGACATGCGGTCACTGCAACGAACAGACGTACATGCACACGGTCACGTCAGTGAACAGTGAGAATCAGAAGTTATGTATCTTGGACCAAGATACATAACCAAGATTCTTGGTACCTCCTCCCGTCCCCGCCTTAAGTGTTGGGGTGAGAATAGTATATAGCTGTAGCATTGCACCTCCCTCCAGTAGTCTTCCATTTAGTGCCCGTGACTAAGTAGCTTCGGCTGTTAACTTGGTGATGGGATGCCACGTTGCTTCAATATTTTTTTTCTCACTATTTTCTCGTTGGCGAGAAGCACGACGTCGGTGCAGCGCCTTTAGTAGCGAGCGAGCAGTTTCGACAACACGCAAGATCAGCATTCGATTAGAGGACGATGAGGTTGCCTTTGTTCAATGTAAGGTAATCGCTGGGTGCAGGGATAGCTATGCATTGTGAATCATTTTGCATGGTGCGCTCAGTGGACCCCATGGATCCATCTGATGCAACTCGTCTTTGAAAACTGGTTGACTTACTCCGTACTCTTGTTGCGGCATGCTATGGGCCATAGCCTATGGCCACTCAGTTGATAGAAATGTCCTCCATAGCTTTTCAGACTTGCGATTTTCGAAACTAGTTCGTAAAGGCAAGTAAATTAGGCTGGAGACGGCAAGTCCTTTGGAGAAGCTACTACACAAAACGTGAAATCGTCGCTTGGTTGGCAGTGCCAATTAATTCAGCAGCACCCAGAAGAGGTTGGATTTGGTGGAATCGGCGGTCTTTTTAGATTCGAAGAAACCTGTGCGCAAATTATTCCGCATCTAGCAAGTCGACTTTGGATTCCTCTCGTTGATAACTCGCGGAACAGCTAACCCATTTACGTAAAGGTAGCTAGTAAATCGAGATGTTCGTTAAGGAAGCGGTTATCAATTTTGTCTTCTTCTACAGGTGAGGCTTAGCTTCTGAATCTTGTATCTTGCGTGCCCGTCTCAATTGTAGGAGCAAGAATCGGAGCTGTGTACCATAGTTTTTAGCCTCTCAATCGTTTTTTTGTTGTTGGAATCAAGGCAAGAAGTGGGCATGGTTGGGGAGTGTGATGGAAATTCAAGTTCATTTGTTGCTTTTGTTGACTGCTTACCGTTCATTGACGTTATCGTGTGCGTCTGTTCGTTGCAGTCCGACACGCTACCGGATCCGCTACACTGGGAACGATTACAGGACTCATCAGCACGAGGTACTCTGTCCTGTAATCGATAACAGTTCCATCGATGATGCATACATTATGAAGCCCTACTTGCACCACAGCACATGATCATGTAGTGGTGTAGTGGCAAGCCTTTCAAGTCGGAACGTACCTGGGTAAGCTGCGTTCACTCCTCACTCAACAATTTGCACAGTTCCACACAAACTACTTTCCTCACAACCCGCCAACGAACCGACTGCCATGAACGTGCAGACCATCCTCACTCTTTCCGCCGTCGCTCTTGTCGGCTCGACTGATGCCTCCGGTTCGTCCAGCGGCAACACGTGCACCACGAGCCAGCAGACCTCTGGATTCGTCTCGCTCGCCAGCCTCTTGTCGCTCACTTCCTTCTCGGGGTGCGCGACCGACTCTGGCTACAGCCTCACGACCTCGACCTCGCTGCCTACGAACGCCGAGTACACCAAAATGTGTGCGTCGACGAACTGCCAGTCGCTAGTCAAGTCCATCATCCCGCTCAACCCGCCCGACTGCGTCATGACGGTGCCCACGAGCGGCCTCCAGGTGAACGTGTACGAGCTGGCGAACGGCTTCTCGTCCAAGTGCTCGTCGTTGTCGGCAAGTTCATCGACCAGCTCGTCGACCGGCTCGGCCTCCAGCACGAGCTCAACTACGATCGTGGTCCCAACTGTGACGACTGCTACGCCGACTGCGACGACTGCTGCCGCAACGTCCAAATCGGCTGCTGGCTCGAGTACGTCGACGACGAAGACCCCAAGTGCTACGACTGCTACCCCGAAGGCATCATCAGCCTCATCGGAGCGGCTGGCCCCCCTGTCCACTGCCACTGCCGTCGCCTTGCTCGCGTACTTGCTTCAATCCATTTGAACGACCCAATACTCGTAGTCTACGAAGCATACATAGCTGCAATAACACCTCGTTATTAACACTAGGGTTTGAGACTACAACTCGTTACCTTGTGCTTGATCTTACGCTGCATGCCGCGAGATATCTAGCCATTTACTCAATAGGGGTAGTCAATGCCTGCAGCAGCAACTAATTTT
>JAIKVJ010007335.1:0-12864 GCA_024679225.1 Phytophthora pisi
TTAGTGAAGGGTGCCAAATCTATCAGGCTTTTGCGGTACTTACGGCACTAGGGCCATGAGCAATCGCTCTGGCAACTACAACCACCATACCTATCAAGTTGACTTGTACCTAAGCTATGTCATACTACCTGTCTCGTGTACAAATGTGGTCAGGGCGGTTCAGATAACTTATGGCTTCAGTCCAGAGTCTGTCACCGAGGCAGGCTCAACACTCCCCCTCAACTTGATGGGAAGGCAACCCCGCTTGCGGCGACCAACTTCATGAACTGTGGTGTCGGCAACGCCGTCGTGCTGAAGTCGGCGAGCTGTCTTGAGGACGGAACGTGCTCGATCTTGATGTGACCGGCATCAACATGGTCACGAATGAAATGCAGACGAAGATCGATGTGCTTAGCTCGAGCGGAGCAACCGCGATTGCAGGCAATGCTAGTCGCAACTAGGTTGTCGACGAGAACCCGGATGGTTGCACGCACTTCAACACGCATTTCAGCGAGAAGCTGATGAAGCCACTGCAGCTCTTGCGTTGCGAGAGCGAGGGCCATGTACTCAGCTTCAGCAGTGGAGAGCGCGACAGCATTTTGGCGCTTGCTATTGAAGATCACAGGACATCCGTCCATCAGCACCAGCACTCCTGAAGTCGATCGGCGTGTAGCCATGTCTCCACCCCAGTTAGCGTCACAGTAGACACCAATCGAGAGGTTTGATGGAAGGCCACGCTTGAAAACGAGCGACGCACGCTGTGTACCCTTCAGATAGCGGAGCACACGGATAGCAGCGTGCCAATACATTGCCTGAGCCTTGTCCAGGTACTGGGATAGCGCGCTAATGGCTACACAGATGTCCGGGCGCGAGCCATTGGCGACGTAGAGTAGTGAGCCGATGAGTTGGCGATACGGCATGTTCGCAGTGAGCTGCGGGGCTCCGTCGATGGGACACAGATCTTACCCGACTACATTCGGGTTGCGTACTGGTACCGCATCAACTTGACCAAACCGATCCACCATGCGGGCAATAAACTGCGACTGCCGCAGATGTAGCTCCCCCTGCACACGATTGTAGTTGATCTCCATACCCAAAACAAATCGTGTGTCTCCTAGCGCCTTCATCTTGAAACGCTTTGCAAGGCACCGCTCAATGGCGACAGCTTCTTCCTCAACTGCAGTGCCCACCAACAGGTCGTCGACGTAGAGAACCACGAAAATAGGTCCATGTGGTCCAACACGTACAAACAGGCACGTATCACTCCGGCACTGGGAGAAGCCTATGTCAACGAAGACAGAACGAATAGTCTTGAACCAGACCGCTGCTGCTTGTTTCAGTCCGTAAAGACTGCGAAGCAGCTTGCATACCATACCTCGTTCCGCGCGCACTCCCAAGGGGATGGCCATGAAGACAGCCTCGTACGTCGTCGCGTGGATCACCATCGTCTTCATCCAGGTCGGCTTGGCTGTTTTGCCAGAACCTTTTGCACATTTGCTTACCCCGACGACTCCTTAAGAATTTCTCGTCACTCGTTAGACGATCAGTGGGCGTAAGGTTCTGCCGTGACCAGGCATGCGCTTTGGCTTTAGCGTCGCCAATCTTCCAGCAGAACACCCAGAAGCGACTGTCCATGATACTGGCAAACTTGAAAATAACAGCGACCGCATACCTATCGTTCTTTCGATGGTAACGACTGGGTAGTATACGTTACAGTAGTGTTTAGTCCGGCACGGTAGTATTCGGCTATCTACGGTACCCTATAATCGTTGGTCGAGTTAATATGCATGCATCGGTCGAGTTAAGGTGCATTGCGATGCAGGATAACTCGACCGGTCGAGATAAGGTGCATCGGTCGAGTTAAGGTGCATCTCGCATGGTTTCGTCACCTAAGAAGCGCAGATGCCACCAGTGGACGCTGGCCGAGAAGAGGGAGAAGCTCAAGGAGTGGCAAGAGAACTCCCATTGGGGACCCTCTGAGGCAGCTAGAAAGCTCAAAGTGAACAAGGCGACGCTACTCGGGTGGAGGAAGGCGCTGTCGGACGCCCGGCTCTCTTTCATAAGGGATCCAGGGGCCGACGACAGGGAGTACCGCAAGAAAGGGGCAGGGACCACTCGCAAGCTGAAACCCTACGAGTTTCGAGTGTTGCGGTTCTATGCGAACTGTCTTCTAGGTGGAGACAACGTGCAGCCGGCGGATATACTGCGATACTGCCAAGAAATCCCCGCGTTTGTGTTGCAAAATGGAAACACACAACAAAGTTGGGCGCAACGTTTTATTCAGCACTACCGGCCAAAAATGAAACGATGGCTACACTTGGCCGATCGCGTTTCAGCTGATCGCTCCTCGACAGCTCGAGCTCCTGCGGGCGGAGACGCTGCGCAGGAAGAAGCCGAGGACGAGGATGCCGAGGACGTCGCCGAGGACGACGCCGAGGTAGAGAACGCCGAGGACGACGCCGAGGACGAGGACAACGACGAGAACAACGACGAGAACGAGGACGAGGACGCCGAGGTAGAGAATGCCGAGGACGAAGATGCAGGTGGCGATGCTCAAGACGAAGCCACGAAGCCAAAAGGGAAGTCGCCAAACCTCATCCTTGACAGTTGCAAGGCCAGAAGAGTTGTTGAGGGGGCGAGCCGCCGCGATGGTAAGGACAAGCGGAATGGCGATATCAGTGGCGAGTCTATGGAAGTTGCGCGCGGAGCCTCCCGCGTGGACATGTCCAGTCCCAAGTCACAGGTTCCAGTTAAGGCCGGGTCCATCGCAGTGGTTGTCCCGGTGACGTTACGTCTCTATGAAAAGTATTTGGCGGAAAATACTGTGTACGGCCCAATTACTGTGTGCAAGACTCCCAAGGTATCTACCCTGCTCAACCCTACTTCTATCATGGCACGCCTAGCTGACGAGGTCCAAACCTCGGTCACGCCTCTCGCGCAGATCCAATATCTACTCCCGATGAGTTTGCTCCAAGTGTGTGAAGACCAAGTCGCCGCAGTCCGAAGACAACACCCGGGGCTACGTGACGATGGTGTCGTGGTGGTCGTGGATAAAGTTGGCGTACTTGCTACTAGCACCCTCACTATCATGCGCAGATGGCACCGTGCGGCTTGCGCCCTCGAGTTTATCCACGGGGTGATTCGTTGGGTGAACTCGTTAATCTTCCCGCCGAAGAATTTTCAGGTGCCCAAGGACCCACTCGAAGTTGTTCCGCGCCTCCGAGAACTTCCGCTGTTCTCCAATAAGGTACTGTATCTACTTTTACTGTGGCTACAACAAGGTTTCTAACGCTCGCTGTCAATTAAATAGGTCGCTTTGCTGGACCTGGCTGCAAATGGCTGCCTCGGAGACACCACAATGCTTGCCATCATGTGAAGTCTCTTTGGGACAAGGGCTGACGTGGCGTGCATTAACCCTGCCCTTCTAAGCGTAGACGAGGAAGGTAGCGTCAGGACGAACGAGGTTTGTCTGCAAGAGAGTCTTATTGGTGTGTCCGACGGAAAAGTTCTCGTCCCAGTGAATATTCGAGGCGTTCACTGGTGCGCCGTCATGATCAACTTAAGCAGCGGTGAAGTTCTGCTGTACGACCCGCTAAGCTCAAGCGACCAAGACAGCGTGCGCACCTGCGTTAAAAGAATCTGCGGGTTCTTGTCACCGCCCAAAAGGAAACGTTTTCGTTTCAGGGCATTCATGCCTGCATTTGGAGTGCAGACCGACACCTTCAATTGCGGCGTGTATGTCATGGTGGCATTTGAAGATTTTTGTGGCACCGACGCTCCCGCCGAGTTAAGCAGAGAATCGCTAAAGCTTGTTCGCTACCGTTTTCTATCAGCATGTATCTAGTTTAGCAATATCAACACTAAACAATACATTTGAGCTTGAACCATTTAGATAACATGTGAGGCAGCATTCTACCTGCCCTTTCGGGTTGGTTTTGGGTTGGTTTCGACATCAAAATCTTCGTTTACTCCGACGAACTTGACATGCGCTCCGAGCTGGTACACATAGGATGCCAATGAGGCCCCCCTTAAAGCTGGACGGCTCCTGTGAAGCGCAGGAGAGGCGCGAGAACGCTGGCGCCGCATGCCGTGCCCCGCGGCGCCTGAGAGGGCAGCATTTCCAACTGGTGTACATACAAAAGCGAGGCTCCAGTTAAATGCGATTTGGGATTGGAAGCCAGCAGCAGCGCTGCTGACACCTGGTCTATATCCTCATCAAATCTGGGTGGCACATGTGATTTTACGGTGCTGATTGATTTTACGGACGACATTTTGCGTATTTTGTCACCCGAGCGCAGCGAAGGCGGCACTCGCACGCATTATAGCAGGCCGCAGGGCCCGCCCAACTTCAAAGTTACTAATAACGCTGCGAGTAGTGCAGCGAGCCGACGAGGCGAGCAGAACGGGGGCGATAAACATGTATCACCCCCGCTGCCTAATACTTTTCGGACCATCTGATATTAATTAAATTTGGCCCAGATCAGTTCCGTACCGGCATCCTCCGTTCTTTACTGACAGTCATGTTTGGCTACAAAAAGTGGGTAAAAAAAGTGATGTCTGCCGCGCATTGTGAAACACACAAAAAGCTCATTGTTTCATCCTGCTCTCGATGGTACAGTATCATGCTCGACAGCCACAGCTCAAACTCTATGATCTATCAGACTCAGGCTAGAAAGCTGAGCGATAATTTCACTAGCTACAACGTCTACTTTCTTCACTAAAGGCTGTGACATACATGCAGTCATCGCCTGCTTTCAGGGCCTGTAAGTGCAACATCAAAGCCGAAAGTGGTCCATGCAGTTCATTCATCCACTCCTGCTCAGCTTCAGCGGGGAGGGCCATACCTATGCCACTCGTCCGAGCATTCTTTTTGAGAGCTGTCTGTCCATGAGCTTCCGCCGCGGTTCGTGGACAAACTCATCTAGATCGCTGTAGAAGGCGTTAAAAGCCGCGGTGATGTCACCGCACTGTGCCCAGGCATCGAGCACCTCGAGCTTTCTGCTGCCGTAATTGCGGTGCGTCAACATCTTGTGGATTGGGAAATGACCCATTTTTGTGTTGTCAGTTAAAAGTGGAGGATGACAATAAGGTATTTTGATTGGCTATAATTGATTGTCAGTAATAACTGAACGTCAGTAAAGAACGGAGGATGCCGGTATACGAACCAAAATAAAATCTACCGTACCGAACTCTCGAATGGCTCAATGTCTCCACAGCTGATGCCGACGACCATGGATTGTTACGTGCAGCAATTGTAGGTAGTTGTGTAGTTGCCGTCAGTTTCGGAAGTGTTGAGCCTGCCTCGGTGACAGACTCTGGACTGAAGCCATCTGTGGCATCAACACGTCGGTAGCTAGGCTAAGGCGAGCGCGGTTCGCTCGCCCAACACGTATTCACTTTCCGAAGCACCTCAAGCACCTCAAGTGCCTGTACCAAGAGCCCTTCCTTGCCTACACCTTCCAAGTGGTTATGAGCCCAAGCATCGCCGGCCCCAACGACGTTCTTCGTGACGACAACTACTTCTTGTGGGAATTCAACGCCCGAATGACTCTCGCGCGAGAACCTGCTCAACCACGTCGTGCTCAAGCCGGAAGAGGCCGCTCTGCAAGGAACTGCGGAGTGGAAAGCCGCGGGCCTCAAGGCTTTGGCAGTGCTGATGAAATTGTTAGGCCCGACGTATCAGTCCATGGTGCGGGAGACTTTGTCGGCAATCCAAGCCTGGGAGACGCTGCGCGGGTTCTTCGTCAAACAGAACCTGCACAACCGTGTTCAGCTACGCAAGAAGCTCCACGAGTTCGAAATGAGTACTGGGGACGACCTTATGCAGCATCTGATGCAATTTGATGAGCTGTGTTTGCGTCTGTCAGCGGTTGGCGACGTCGTGGCCGAGGAAGAGCGTCTGGTCATCTTACTCGGGAGCCTCCCGCAAGAATTCGATGTTGTGATCAAGATCATTGAATCCCACGGGAACATGACGTTGCTCGAAGCGAAAGAGATGCTACGGCGCGAGTATGAGACGATCCAGGCGCGCGAAAAACAAGAGAGCGCTTTCAATGTGTCCGCCGGAAACGTGCATGCTCGTGGTGACCGCTCGAAAGATCACCAAGGTCGCGGTGGCCGCACGGGACGGTCTGGTCGCCGTGAACGGTGGCGTGGTCGCCAAAATGGTCGTGGTGGCGCGCAATGGCGCGGTGGACGCGCCGGTAGTAACACCTTCAACGAGAGGTGTTATTTGTGTAAGGAGTACGGGCACAAACGAGCGCAGTCCCCTCGAGCCTGTGAGGACAACGACCAAGGCGAGTATGCCTTCGCAGTGTCCATGGATGTAACCTCGTCGTGGATCCTCGATAGCGGTGCCAGCTCGCACATGACGAACGACCGTGAAGATTTCTGTGAGTTCTCGGAGCTAGCCGGACCACTGGATGTCCGTGTGGCAAGTGGACATCGCTTAGCAGCTTGCGGCGTGGGGACGGTGCGCGTATCGGCAGGGGGCGGAGCCCCGGTGAAGAAGACTAAGGTCCCCTATGTCCCAAGTCTGGACAGGAAGCTGCTCTCAATTCCTGTACTAGCTGCCAGTACAAGGGCAAGCCGGTGTCACGCGTGCGCAAAACCGGCGCCATGTATGCCTGGGACGTTCAAGTACTCCAGGAAGCGCAGATGGACGAGATTGCGGCGTCGGCGGAAGCCAATGTGGATCTCACTGTATGGCACGCGCGTCTCGGGCATCTCTCATTGCCCCGCATGCGCGCGGTGTCACGGTTGGTCGATGGTTTGCCCGACATGACATCGGAGGAGGTTCTGGACGGGGCTTATCAGGGCTGTGCTTGCGGCAAGATGGCTGCGGCCCCGTTCTCCCATCGCTCGGGTAGTCAAGTGAAGACGCATTCTTTGCTGGAGCTCGTTCACAGTGACGTGATGGGTCCTATGACTCCAAAGTCAAGGGGCGGAGCTCGCTTTGTCGTCACGCTTATCGATGACTACTCCCGATACGTTGCGGTCTACATGATGAAAGCCAAGTCGGAGGTGCTGAAGTGCTTTGAAGACTTTTGTCAGCTCGCCGAGACGCAGACGGGTGCCACCCTCAAGAGTCTGCGCACCGACAATGGAGGGGAGTACATGAGCAAGAGCTTTGAGAAGTTCTGCGCGCGCCATGGCATCGTGCACCTAACAACCCCACCCTACACGCCCCAGCAGAACGGACTCACCGAACGAATGAACCGTACGATTGTCGAACGGGCCAGATCCATGCTCTACTATCAGCAAGTCGACAAGTGCTGGTGGGCCGAAGCGGTGGTGACGGCCGTTTACCTTACCAATCGTATCCCAAACACGGCACGTGACGACACCACCCCGTTCGAAGTCATGTGGAAGAAGCCGGACAGATTGAACCATCTTCGCGTGTTTGGCTCCCGTGGATTCACGTTCGTGGATAAGGCACTACGAACGAAGTGGCAGAGCAAGGCCTACAAGTGCACGCTGCTGGGCTACGCTGACAACTCGAAGGCCTACCGAGTATGGGACTTCGACGCCTCTCGTGTCGCAACAGCACGTACGATCAGCCTGGATAAGCGCCCACCATCGACGGTACAGACGCTGGTTGTGCGAGATGACCCGCAGGTGGCCATTTGCTTGGATGATGACCTTGGCGCTAACGCCAATGTGCCAGTTCCTTCGGCTCCTGATGGCTCTGCCAATGATGGTGATGTAGACATGGATGCGGACACTGCAGCCCCGATGGCTAGCCTGCCACCGCCTCCGATGGACATTGACGAAGGCGATGATATGTCGGATGCGTTGGTGCCTGTAGCGACGCCGCTGACTACTCAAGGGAGTGTTCCCCAGCAGGAGCAACTCCAACACCAGGCTGCAGGGCATGACTTATTGCGCACCCCTTCTCGTGCTATGGAAGCGTTTACCAAGGCCGACAAGATGGTGCAAGGCCACTCGGACGAGGGGGAGAGTCAACTGGTATTTCGCGACTCACTCCGACGTGCAGTTGTTGGTCGCGACATGGTGCCGCGATTTCTTCCGAGTGTGGAGATGCTGAACCGTCAACCACTTGCCTTACCACCATCTCGCACCAATGAACCTGATGTACAACTTCCTGCTCCGTCTCAGACCGATGCCGATAATGACCTCTCCAGTGACGGCTCCAGTGACGGTGAGCCGGATCCCAAACGCCCTCGGCTCGAAGATGATGAATTGGCTTTAGCTACAGTCGATGTCCCTCTTTCGTATCGAGAAGCGATGGAGTCGTCGGATGCCGCCATGTGGAAGGATGCAATCCGTGCGGAGCTTCGTTCTCACGTCCGTAACCACACCTGGGATATTGTTCGCCGCCTTCCGGGTATGAAGGTTATTGGCTCGAAGTGGGTGTTCGCTCTTAAAAGGAACGAGCGAGGCGAGATCGTGCGATTCAAGGCTCGGCTTGTCGCTTTGGGTTTCTTGCAGACGTTTGGAATTGATTATTATGAAACCTACTCCCCTATTGCTGGTCTTCCTACTCTACGCGTCTTCTTTGCTGTCTGCAATCACCTGGGCTACTTCATCAAGCAGTTCGACGTCGAGACCGCCTTCCTGAATGGCGACCTGGCGAGCTGCTACAGATGTGCGTTCGCGACACTGAGGCAGAGATATGTGCGGCTCCAGACTCGGTGCTCCTCAAGCGTGCCAGAGCTGGATAACTTCGGAGGCTTGAAGTGGCACGCCAAGAGCGAGCAGAGCTGAGGCACCTTAACCACCTAAACCTTCGCCGTGCCGAATTGGCTGCAAACATGCAAGTCATCGCGTCCGACACGAGCTTCGAGGTAGCCAACCTTTTGGGACGCGGACCTTAGCACTAGCCGCCGTAGGACCCGTTCGGCCAGCCGATTATACCAGCATCAACTCCAACCAAGGCTCGTAGGCAACGTAGGCTTCTTCGTTACTCTACGCGCATGAAACCGGCTCAGTTACCTTGTATTCGCCCGAGTTAACCTGAACATGAAAATCGTTCGAAGTCCAAGAAAAAAGGTATACTACTCGAGAGACGTACTATCAGCTATTCTATATGTTGTCAAGTGCATATCCAGGTCCAGCTGGTCTTCCCTGCTCGAAGTGCTTTATTCCGACCCCGGTACACCAATTTATCGCGCTTCGATAGGTTTAACAGTCCGCGAGACGCCAGAGCAAACACACTGTGGATGCAACAGGCGTTCGTGTGATGTATGCGGCACGGACACCACTTTCGCTGCACATCCGCTCTCCAACCACCAGCGGGCATGCCATAGACTTCCATCCGCGCGGCATGAGCGCTCACTCGAGCTGGCACAGGCAGGCACTCTCGTGTACGTTTCGTTTCGGGGTCGTACAGTCTTTCACAGCGTTCGGACAAGACATACGCAACGTTTTCGTCGTCGGCCTCCTCGCCCAGCAAAAAAATAATCGATGCGCGTCCTGATTGCAGTTCGCGAAGCTTCCCGGCCTGCTTCATTGCGCGTACACGACGCAGTAGCGTTGGACCTGGTACTGGTTGTTCAGCAAAGGCGCGTGACTTCATGCTTTCGATGTGGCAGCACTGGAGTAGTCGATCGAGGAGTGCGCCAATTTCAGTCGCGCGCTCAAAGTATAATCGCGCTTGATCGCACGGTTGTACTGTTCAACGGGGTTGTTCGTTGCCGCGAATCCAGGAGGCGAGTTGAATACCTGCCAGCGCTGACAGCGGCCGTTCAGCCACTGGGCGGTAAAATAGGTATCAAATGAGGCTAGTGAGGGATCTTCGGACCAGCGTTGTGTCGTTGAAGTTCGCAAGCGCTCAAATTCCACTGCACTCTCAGCAAAATGCAGGCCACCAAGGTCTTGCAGGACGCGTGTAGCGAGTTCCAGTGGGAGTCTCTTCGTGCGCTCGTACACCTTGGCTGCAACGTGATAGTAGCACATCAACGGGACAAACTGCGCACTCCCAAAAACGCTTTGAAGCGCATTGAGTTGAGCGCCATCGGCGTTGGTCATCGCATACTTCACCGCTACTTGTCCGCCGATCACAGTAGAGTAGACGCGCTTCAACGCCGAAAAGGCTTCCGTGAAATGCGGCTCGGTCAGTTGCGACGTGATGAAGAAGGCAACCACATGGAACTGACGCATGCAGTCCGAAATGCCCACGACCACAACAGGATACGCCACCTAGTTGAGCTTAAAAGTAGCGTCGACATGTAGCATGTAGGTAGCTGGATCTCGGTTGAGGCGCTCCAGCAGGCGCTTAGTGGTGACGCCCACGATAAAAGGGCTGCTGTCACTACCGTTGCCAACAACGGGTAGGCCATCGCGATCAGTGCTCCAAGCGAACGTAAACGCATCACACCAGTCTTCTTGTCCTTGGAAACCGTTTTCGCGAATTTTCGCCCGCACGTCATCAACGTAGCCGCTGCCATCGAGATGCTTCGTCCGGTATCCTTGGACAAAACGTTGCACGCATTGTAGCGGCGGAATGTCCGTATCGTCCAGCCGAAAACGGCGAACCAAAGCGCCTCGAATACGCAGAGGCTTGTGGTTGTGGGCTGCCATCTCTCTGGCGACCTCCTTCATCAGCTCGGTCAAACGAACGCGCTTCGCAGGTCGGCGGGGAGATAGATGGCTCCCCACTTCCCACACAGTCACACGTTGATCGAGCAGCATTGCTGCGTCTTGCCGCGCCAGGCACAGGGGGCAGTACAGGATACATCCTTGCAGGCTTCACAGCCGCAGCGCAGCAGGCGTACACGCATGTTGTGCGGCACAGTGACAGAGCAAAGGTGGCACGGGGCTAGTCCGCTCTTCGTCACGACAAAGCGCTTGAAGGAGTCGAGCAGGATCATAGCATCTTCGAGGGGATGGCCTTCGGCGAGGAGCGTCCGGTCGATGTTGCGAGACATGAAGTAAGGTGGTCAGGAAGAAGTAGCGAGTCTTGGAGTTCTTTGGTAGATTCAGAAGTGAGGCTGTGGGGGCGGGTTGTAGAGGTGGAAGGTGGGGAGAGCCCCTCGCTGATGTAGCTTTCTATTTGCTAAAATACTCGATGTGTGGTGCTGGGATTGGCAGAAAACGCGGTGGCTGCGTACCGAGAGGTCTGGAGCGAGACACGGTCGAATGGCGGTGGTGTATTTGCACTTTTGGACACTGTATCGTCTTTTTGCGGTGCTACGGGCAGAGTTAGGGTGTCCACAGATAGATTTGGGCATTAAACGTATTTTACAAGTGTTTTGGATGCGTTGTCCTTTGGGGTCGGCGTCCAAGGCTGTCTATGTACGTTTATGTGGACCACCTTAATTTTGTCACCATTAGTTGTTGTAGAAGATACACTTACCGACGGAGAGGAGGGCTTACAGCAAATGACGAATTCCCGAGGTCCGCCTCGGTGCGTAGTACACCAACTCTTACAGTCCTGTATTCTGTTCAAATTCTGTGCAAACTGACAGAACCTGGCACTGTATGCAGTAACACGTCAGCCACGGTGCTGCGCAGCGGACAGCTTACTGTAACGACACTGTGCTGTGCAGTACCGTGGCTGAGGTGCTACTCCACAGTGCCAAAAACTAGTCATTTTCTGTCAGTATGGGCAAAAATTGGAGATTTGCCCCCCCCCCCCCAACACACACAAACACCCTCCTTGCTCTCTCATCACTTCGCAATTTGGAGACTATCGATCACTGATTTCCAAGGGCAGCTCGTATTACACAAGCATGGTGTGCTACGCTCTCCACCCGCCCAACAGCCAAACACTGAGCGAAGAGGTCATCGGCTCTGTGGTGCAGCGAGCCTGGCCGAATCGACGCAACATGGTTGGCGACATTTGCCTTGGAGGCACTGAGCCATCCGAGACAGATGCTGCACCTGCAGCCCCTTCGTCGAGCAAACACACCCGGGCAGCCAAGCGTTCGTTGACTTTGTTCAACGAAGAGCAGCAAAGGCGTGGATGAAGAAGAGGACCAAACTACACTGAACAAATTACGCGACATCGACATTGAGGCCTATCACCGAGAACGCCGTCGTCTAAACCAGGAACGATACAGAAAGAAGCAACGGAAGCTAGCTGAGCAACTAGAAATCGACAACCAGCAGCTACGGAACGAGATCGAGCAACTTCACAACCAGCGCAACAGTCTCTCTTGCGGCATCTCGACGAAAGAGACGCTGTGGTCCGTCGCCGTGGAATACTTTCGCGTCTTCCGTCGGGGGCTACACGTACCGACAACACGGCCTTCTCCTGGGGATCGAATCGTTGAGCTCGAATTCCTGCGAGCAACAATGTCCCAAGACTTGGATGCTGGCAATGTGCGCGGCTTTGAGCTGCTGGCCAGGAACTGGAAAGTCTTCACCCAGTACTTCAAGGACGTCCACCTCCAGCTCAGACGACTCGAGCAGACCTCGGATAGGTCGCTCATAGCAACGACCACCACGAGCATCACGATCACCAGTCACTCGCTGCGCTACATGTTTCCAAACTTGGCTGTCGGTTGCCTCGGCCGACTCAATCGATGCCGCTGGTCTCCCATCGCGGATAAACTGCTGGGACGTCGTCTCGTGATGCGCGGCTCGGTGCATTTCGACTGGGACGATGTGAACAATCGCGTGGTGGGCCTCATCTCTCAAGCCGACATGATAGCCCCACTGCTCGAGGGCCTGGGAAGCTTGGAGGATGTGTCGCTTGTGTTCCAGAACGCGCTCATCCAACCCGACTGCAACCTCGTGATCGGAGAGCATCTGTCCCAGCATCAATTGTGCGTGTACTAGCCTCGAGTGGTGGACTACTAGGACACAACTCCATCCTACTACTACTGGATACATAGTAATACACGTACAGTCAAACCTGCTTATATGATCCTCTCTATGTGAGCCCCACCGTTTAAATGATTCAAGTTTTAGCGGAGCCAA
>JAIKVJ010007336.1:0-12830 GCA_024679225.1 Phytophthora pisi
AAGCGTCAATATCCCTCAATCTTACAATCGCAATACAATTTCGCCCAGCCCTGCTTCAGCTCTCAGCCTTGACCCGAACAAAGCAAGAATCTTTACCCCCACCGTACGCCACTCCGACCCTAATCTGGATCGAAGAATGTTAAAGACCAATGATGCGGACAAGGCCGGCAGCAACTACGACGTTGAGAGGGCTTATATCCCCGGGCTATCGCCGATAGTAGGCGCGTTGTCGAAGATTAGTCCGTCTGCTCAGGAACTTGCGAACAAGGTTTGGCTCAAGTCGCGTACGAACCCGGCGCTGGTTTTCAACATGCTGCGCTTTGGAGAGGCCGCTACGAAGCTCGATGACAACCCGAGATTCCTGCTGTGGCTCAATTACGTTGACATGTACAGGAAATTAGAGCTCAGCTCGTTTTCCGACGAGAAAATTATTCACTTATTGCTCAAGTCCCAGTCGGAAGCGAGGCTGGTATCACTTTCCCTGTCACTTCGGGAAATCCCGGCACGGAAGAACTTAGCTGAGTTGACGCAGTTTTACCTGGTTGAAGGCTCGGCATCTTCGCGCAAGCTGCTGAATGAGGCGTGGCTGAAATCTCGTGAAACTCCCCAAAGCGTTTTCAAGATACTGCGTCTTGACAGAGCGAGGCTTCCAGTGGACAAACTACCAGATAACTCCAAATTCCTGCTGTGGTTTAAGTACTGCGAGATGCACTGGCCCGCCGGCGAGCGCGACTTGCGAACGTTTAAGTTCTTGCAGAGCAATTACGACGATTCGGAAATGCACATCGCGCTGCTCTTCCAAGCTGTAAAGCAGCGTCCGGAACTGGGGGCTCTTGGAGATAACTTGCAGAGTTTCCCATTCAAGAAGTGGGTAGACAAAAAGCTCACGCCTGGGTTTGTCCGGAGTCAGTTGGCGCTGCCGTGGGGGACTGCAATTTTCAAGTTAGACAAGGATAACGTCTTTTACAGAGCGTTGGAAGAGTACACGGTCTACTATACAGCAATTCGGGGCGACCAAAAGGTGCTGAAGACAGTGCGAGGCTTATTTGCTGACGACGAACCTTACGAAGCTCTTGCAGTCGCTATGAGCCTAGCAAAAAGGCAATAAAAGGTGGCTTCCTTTCAGGGACAGCTTCAACAATAAATACATTTGTTTTTTGTGAGCAGAATTGCATCGCATCCGTAATTAGTTTATCTCTGAATTCTCGTGATCAGCACTGGCATTTTTTTAAGAACTTCGAAGTATTAATGTACAGTACTCAATAACACTGCGACTGTTATAGTAACTTACTCAATTGGAATTGGTTCTTGCGTTGGACCAGCTTGTGAACCTGGTTCTGCTTCCCATTTTCCTTAGCAACACCACTCTTCCCATTTTCCTCAGAACTGAGCAGTCCGAAACGGCGAAGTTTCTTCGTGATCAAACTGAATCAAACCAACACTTTTATACAATTCTAGGGATTACTACTCCCTTTGCGATCCTTACGCTGTCACGCATTACGCCAAGAAGCACACAATGCTAGTCGTCATATCGCCTCTTGCACAAAAGCCCCCGAATCGACCACGATGCGTTTCCTTGGTGCTTTTTTGCTAGCGATCTGCCTTCTCAGCGCTGTGGTTGGCTATGCTTCTGCTCTAGCGTATTACCCGGACCAAACTAGAATTTCCGCCAACCTACAACGCTTCAACCGGGGAGAAGCTTAACACTGACATCGAGGACGACTCGGAGAAGGCTTACATTCCCGGGCTATCGCCGCTAGCAGGAGCGGAGTCGAAGATTAGTCCGTCGGCCCAAAACCTCGCTAACAAGCTGTGGCTCAAGTGGAGGACGGGCCCAGCGCTGGTGTTCAACATGCTGCACCTCGGAGAGGCCGCCACGAAGCCCGACAACAACCCAAGGTTCCTCCTGTGGCTCAAGTACGTGGACATGTACGGGAAATTGGAGTACTGTGCGTTTCCTGACCACCAAACCATTCAATTGCTGTAAAAGGCCCACTCGGAAGCGAAGCTGGTATCGCTTTCCCAGTCACTGCGGAAAATCCGAGCCAGGAATAATTTAGCTGAGCTGATGCAGATTTACCTGGTTGAAAGCTCGGCATCTTCGCGCGAGCTGCTGAACGTGGCGTAGCTCAAGTGAATCGCCGGCAGAAGTTTTCAGGATGCTGCATCTTGACAGAGCAAGCTTTCCAGTTGAAAAACTACAAGGTAACTCCAAGTACTGAGATGCACTGGCCAGTTGGTGGGCGCGACTTGCGAACATTCAAGTTTTTGCAGCAGAAGTACGACGATTCGGAAATCGAGCTCGTGCGAATTTCCCAAGCACCCAAACGAGCTGGAGACTCTCGGAGATAACGTGCAGAGTTTCCTGTTTAGCGCTTGGATAGACCAAAAGTTGACACCCGAGTTGGTCCAGTGTCAGCATGGGGGACTGCGATTTTTGAGTTAAAGAGTACACGACCTACCTTACAGCAAGACTGGGTAAAGAGAAAGTGCTGAAGACAGTGCGAGGGTTGTTCGCCAACGACAAGCCTGATGAAGCTCTACCTATCGCCACGAAGCTTGGGGAATAGACGGTATCCGCCTTTAACTGACACCATGGACAATATAAAAAACTTGAAATGTTAGGATTCCATCGTACCATAGAATTATTCATTTTTCATAGACCAGCGCATGTGACGCTCGCACAGACGTCATTTTCAGAACACACGAACTGAAAAAAGATGTGGTTAGTAAAGTAAACCCTAAAAATGCGATAGGCTTCAATATATTGCACGTCGTCGGAGTCAACTACATACTCCACACTAGCCCAAACCAAGTCAGACATCCAACTTCTTCCTGTTCGGAACTCCTCAAAGCCATAATGAAAGCGCCGCCAACCTTTGAACGGGTCTTTTATCGTGCACTTGCAGCAAACGAGTTACATAACCCGCCATGATATTGGTTTGGTAGTGATCGGTGTACTTGAGATCCAGTCGAGGAACTCCGGGTCTCCCTCGAGGTTTGCACCGCTCAGTTTGAACGTCGTAAACATTTATTTCGGTGTTATACTAAGCTTAAGAGAAACATCGAGCCCCAGCTTTGTAGCAGCGTTTATTCGCAGCCGCCATCAGCCCCGCCCCGAGGTTGACTGTGCCTTCGTCTTCGTCATCACTCTCCATTCGAGATGCCGCATTCGATCTGAGAGAAACCCTTTCGCGGCACCACCCTTTCCGTTGGTAACGGCGACCGGCAGGTACTTGGACTGCGATGAAATTTTTGGTGTGGTCATGGCCAGCAAGACCATCAGTACCTGCTACAAAGGCAACAACGATGACTAGCAGCAGCAGCACGACACACGAGCCACACATGCTTGAATTCGCTTGTATTATTGGTTGACTGACTTGACTTGAGGGCGAATTGCAAAGTGAGAAAGCAAGCCAGCTCAAAAAGGGGGTTGACTGCAGTACTGTCCGGGATTGGTGGCTCAGACTCGTAAACTTGCTCTGGCTCATCGCAAGGCTACATTTATCTAGAGCTGTACAATATTGATTAGGGTCATCACGCCGCGTGATGATCCTAATCAATACAATCATGGTGTTTACGGGCGTGATTCACGCCCGTAAACACCATGATAGAATCGACGAAGTGCGTCGCTAATATCTATTATAGTAAGCTACATTGCAGTACATGTACACGTGTACCTGTAAATTGCCTGCCAACAACGACAAACACATAAGTGTATGAGGCCTCTTCGCTGTAAAGCGATTTCGGATGGATAAGTGCATGACCGGCACACGTACAGTACATATTACATGTACGATCTGGATTCATACTTTAAGATAAACTTATCCATTTAAAAGTCAACGCCTTGTGAGCCTTCACAAGAGCATTGCTACTTTTATTTTACTTAAATTAAAAGTTTCTTAAAAGATGTTCAGACTGCAGCTTGCTGACCTGATGACTCAGATCAATTCTGCACTACATATAGCTTCAACAAAGTCTTCCTGAAAGGTTAAAGTAACGATTACGGGTTCTAGAACACTAATCTTCCTGTGCGCTCGGTTGGTGCTCTCACTTTTGTAATTTGCAAACAAACCCGCAAGAGAACGTCGGGCGGGAGAAACAGTCCAAATAAAGTATGCGCGGGTCCTGTACTTTGCTTCTCGGCATCAGCCTTGTCTTCATAGCGGGAACTCATGGAATAACTACGTCTTCACAAGACCTAGCGAACCTTCAAGCAAGTCTCCATTTGCAGAGGTTGGCTAACATGGCGGCGGTGAAAAGTTTTTTTTCACTGAAAACCACGAACGGTGTGGACAGCAGCAACGAAGATAGGGCAGAGCTAGTTACGCTCGCAAAGAAAGCTGGAACCGCGTCGAAAAGCTGAAAGACGAGCACGTTTCGGAGTATAAGACGTTGCAGCTTGTCGGCGTGAAGCTCAAGGGAAATACGAAGTTCCTCCGGTGGCTGGTCTGCATGGACAAACAAGCTGCTAAACAAGGAGGAAATGTCGAGGAATCAGCCCTCAGAGTTATGGACTTCCTGCATTTTAGAGAAAAACGAACGATCCAAGAGTTGCGACTCAAGAGCTGCGATGAGGAGATGCAGCGACGATCCCTCCAAGTTGGAGGGATCGTCGCGGCATCGGAGTCCAACGGTGCAGCACTCAGGGTTCGGAAAGTAGCATGGAAGATAGGCAAATCTCTTAACACTCGATCTCGGCAAGGGTTGAAAGGATAACGAACCGACCTCGCAGCCTCCGAAAGTGGAAGCGAGCTTGCAGCGCAGTTCTTCCGTTGTGTGTTCAGAATTTTGTTTCGGAGCTTGCAAGAAGCTAGAGTTTTAGTATGTAAGAGCATTGCGCTGGTGGGGGAACAGCTGAACAAAAGTTATACATGTATTATTTCCCCTTCAGCAAATAGCAATTCTCTTGAAACCTGCCTCAGATTGGAAGAACCGATTAGTTGATTGGCAAAATGATCACGTCGCACACCGGTATACTAAAACCGAAGTTGATCGGACGAAGAAGCGCCGCCGCGCCATTACCCATGAGGCAGATCACCAACGCGATGACCCAGTTCCGACGCATCATTGTCCTCGCTTGGAAGCTTGTGGGGCGAATTCACGAGTGAAGCCCATCTAAACCACACGATTGGGTTTCGGAACTGTACGTTTGAGCGCGTCGTTCTCAATCGGGAATTGGATGATGGCAAACATTGACTCGAGGGCCTCGAGTGCCTCGAGTCGAGGCATCTGCTGTCGCCGTTTTTTGCAATGCAATGTCAAGTTTCGAGGGACCCTTCGCATGGAAGGAGGCAAGTACATTCCGCGCTATGGTAGAGTATTTTTTTCCTGTGTTGGGAGGGGGGGCACTGAAGTAAAGCGGAGTGCAGCGGAGTACGGTAGTTGGTCGTCCGGAACACACCAGCCTCTCTGCTCCAAACCTAGGCGTCGCATCTCGGACCCACATTGTGAACAACATCCGAGCATTGAAGTCCGACAATAACGACATTTACGACGACAGCGAGTGGTCTTGGTTATCGCCGATTGCAGGGGTGTTGTCGAAGGTCAGTCCCCCCGCCCAGGGGATCGCGAACAAGTTGTGGCTAAAGGCGGAAACGAATCCCGAAAAAGTATTTCAGATCTTACGTCTTGGACATGCTGCTGTAAAGCTCGACGATAACCCACGGTTCCTCCTGTGGTTCAAGTATCGCAACACTCTTCCAACTAGCCAAGCAGGCTCCGGAACTTACCGAGTTTGGCGAGAAAATGCTGAGGTACCTGTTCACGGGTTGGCTGAAGAGGAAGCTCACCCCCAGGTTTGTCGAGGACCAGCTGAAGCACCCATGGAACACTGCAGTGTTAGAGTTACCGACCACGCTCTTTATGGAGCGCCAAGAGACTACACGCTATTCTATACGGCGAAACGAACAAAACGTCTGGAAGACAGTGAGAGATCTGTTTGCCGACGGCAAACCTGACGAAGCCATTGCAGTCGCTATGGAAGTTTAGTACACTTGGCAGATAAGCTTATTCGTATTATTAGTTTTATTTGTTTTTTTATGTGGATGAAAGAGTCCTCTCATTTCGAGCCCGAGCACATCTCGCAAACGGCATCCGCTTCGTCGTTGACGAACGTGCAGGCAGGACACACCCACACCCGCGTTTCGTGGCTGTTGGCGATAGCCAAGGCCATGGCCCGGTCACCGCTCGTGTCTGGAGTGACTCCGTTTTGCGTCCCAGCAGCTGAAGCCGACGTCGATGCGTGCGAAAGGAAGACTGAGTCTGCGAAGCCGATCTCACGCTCCTGGCTCTCGTCCACTACAAGATCGTCGGCGTTGTCTTCCGACAGCCTCATGAAGACAGCGTCTCCAGCTTTCACTCTGTATAGAATAACATGACGTCAAATAACGCATCTCTAGAGCAGGCAGCTTGTGAGTGACGTACCCGTAATGCTTCAGTGAGCGGTGATCTTGCAGCATCTCGCCCTTGTAGTACAGTCGCTGGCGGATGGGCAGCGCATCGATTTCAGCAAAGATTTTGTTCTTGAGCATATACACCGTGTCAGTAGCGTTGGCAGCGACTGGCCAGGTACATGCCGATCCAGGACGAATGCGTCGGGAACGTCGTCGACCCGAGGTGTTCGCGTCTGACGTCAAGTTCTCACTCGTCGGGACAGCCTGGTCGTCATTTAGCTGCTGGATGTTCACCACGCGGTTCGAAAAGTTCTCAAGCTCGTCGCGATGTCTTCGATCGGAGCTGGCCTGGCATTCAGCGCACATAACACCGTACTCGTTTGCGTCCTGACAAACCAACGGCACAACACCGTCCGGGCAGCCTTCAGTACTGATAGCTTTCTCGTGGCCATACTGCAGCGATGCTAGCGAGCACTGCCGCCACACCACGTGAGACTGCTGCTCTTCATCAGATGCCGCAATATTCGTAACGAGGAGGCCATAATAAAACGGCAGTTCGGGGTCACCATAGCGCTCAGCAAGAGCCTGCATTTCATCCTGAGACACGAACTCCACCTCCAATGAGCTGGCATCCACGAGATTCCCATGTTGCGCTGCCAGCAGTCCTGGGGGCAGTACCAATTTCTGGTGCGAGCAAAGTATGGACGACAGCGACAAAGTCGGCGGCGAATCTTCCTCCACGTTGCGGATGTACTCCCTCCACTGAGCCAACCACTGGCGGGACACCAAAAACATTCGTCGGGGGAGCTTCACTGTATCTCGTTTAGTCCAGGACGACGCCTTCTCTAGCCCACTGCCGCGGTGTGCAGCAGGCAGCTCGAATATTTCAATAAGCCGAATGGATTCGCCCCTTGGCTTCCGTCTATACAAAGCGTCAAGCGCAGGGGCTGAGAGAACTTCGTCACGCACGTCACGCTCCACCTGGATGCACTCTTTGCTGGCCATATCGTCCACCTGGCATTGCGGGCACGTGTCGGCTGCAGCTTCAGCGTACTCAGCCCGAATAGGAAACTTAGTACTGAAGTACGACCACGTCTCTGCCGATACGGGACGATATGTCCGCTTCTCTAGCGTGAGGTTCCCGTGCACGCACGTAATGTCCTCGTTAATTGGTTTTTGCCACACGTCGAGCTCCTCGTTGTTGGAAGTCGCAAAAAACTCGTTGACTTCCTGTTGGGTGAGAGATTTCCTCCCTTTCTTGCTCTTAGAAGCGGCATGAGTCAGCTCTTTGTGTAATGCCTGGAGGTGAGCTTTGTAGCTTTTAACCCAAGCGCGGCTTATTAGGTACGTCCCTCCTTCAGCAACAGCAGCCGCTATACTGGCAGGGGATCCTTTCAAGAGCTCCAGCTCCTCGTTCACTTCTTTCAGGCGATCCACATCATTCAGAAGTTTGTTACGGAATGCCTTTTCGCAGGTAGTGCAACGGTACGTGGGCGCTTCGAACGCTCTCATTGGCGTGGCTTGGTCTATTCCGCAGTCTTCTTGAAGACATGCAAACAGCTTCGCAGATATGCGCTTTAGTCTCGGCGCATTTTCGGGCGCAAAGCGGAGGACCGACTGGCCTCCATTGCCAGAATGAGGACAGCAAAACAGCGTTACATCGACAGACTTCGTGAAGGGAATTTCATCATCGCGCAGCGGTGCACCAACCATGTCGACATGAATGGGGGCTTCAGTTGGAGAAGAAAGAGGCGAAGCAGATGGAGGCGTCTCGCCAATAATTTCCACATCGTCATGAACGCGGCTGGCCTCACCGTCACCAGAGCCTTCACTTTCCGTCGCAGAATCTCCATTTTCGCCAGACTTCTCGTTCTTTACCACCGATTTTACCTCTGGTGAATCAATTATCATACAGTCATCGTCGCCATCTTCATTACGATCGCTCGATTGGCCCCCTGGAACAAGCTTGCCTTGCTCCTGCTCCTTTCCATTTTTTGTCTTGATTGAACTGTCATTCTCTTCGCCCGTCACCCAGCGACGTAGCCACTCAGAGTCCACCCAGTAGAAATGAGTAGCAGCCGGGTCAGGATACGGCTGGCTTTTCTCAAAGAAGCGCTTGTAGGCGCCAAGGCGCTTCGTGATGCGAGCTTCCATGCCACTCGACTTGCTTACGTACTCTTCGACTTCAGCGTCAAATGCGGTCTTCATCGCCTCCACTTCATCTCGACATGCATCCGAGGGCTGGGGTACCTCCATCGCATTTCCGTTGCTGGAAGAATTAAAGCTGCTGCCACTTGCAGAATCGTCACGAACATATAGGAGCATGTAAATATCGCGCGAGCGGATTTTCTTACCATGGCTGCGCTCTTTTGCTGCGTCTGTCTTGGTTGTGTCGCTCACCACCGCATCATCAAATTCAAACCAGTCCACTAGCGGACCGTCTCCTTCGTCTTCATGAGGGTACGCTACGGAAGCCGTGTAGTGCCCTACGTGCGCACTTTTCCCACGGTGATTCAGGTATCCTTGTAATCGGTAAATAGCGTCACCAGCTGAGTCATCAAATGCTTCGGCGTGGCCACTACGACGGAGCAACTCGGTCATATTCAACGTCTCATTGATCTCAATCATATCCTGCACGCACAAATTAATTCGGAAACCATCACGTTAGTAAGCACCACATATTACCACACTCTCCCAGCTCCAACGCACCGTCAACTTCTTTTTCCTCCCGGCATTGGCATCGTACACGAAACGCAGCAGCTGCACCATTAGTGTGGGCGGCAGCGCGCGCGGCTTGAGCTCCAGGAACCTCTCAGCACATTGTTTAGAATCGCAGTGCTCGCAAAAATACTTGTTCTCTCCTTCCAGCACCTCCGCCGACAGATAGGATCCAATGCAGTCCTCCACGCTCTTGTGCCCCATAATGTTCAGCGAGATCTCGTAGTACGACGACGGCCGCATCGACTTGTTCTTGCATCGCAGACACTTGGTCACGTAGCTCATCTGGCCCTGAAAAATCCGATCCACCAAGTCCCAATGGCTCGAAATCCGCGACTGCCCAAAAATCGCCCGCAAATGCGTCAACAACAACTTGCTAAACTCCTGACCACCACAAAACAGCAATAAACAGATAAATAAAAAACCAGCAAAAAAAGTATCCAAAAAATACTAAACAATAACACAAATATTTTACCTGTGCATCTTGCTGCATGACATTGTTCAGCGACAGCGTGGAGGCGAACTCCGAGGGGTCGTAGTAGCCCTCGTTGCCCAGCTGCATCTGGGCGAAGAGCTTCTGCAGCGCGCGCATGGTCCGCGCCTGCTCCTCGTCCGCCAGCGGCTGCTTGGGCTCCCACTCGTACACGGCGCGGCGGAAGGGCAGGTTGACGAACAGGCACTGCAACATGCTGTTCAGGTAGCAGGTGGCCCCGAGATTGCGTAATCCGCAGGGCATGGGTCGGCCCGCGCGACCCGACCCGCGCCGCCGAGCCCGCGGGTCGGGCCCGAACACGCGCAGCAGCAGGCTCTCGCGCCGCCAGACGCCCTGGAGGCGCTCGCCCAGGCCGTAGAGGCAGTTGGGGTTGTCCGCGCAGTTGCGCAGCGCCGAGGCGGCCCTGCCGCGCTTCTTGTGGTGGTCCGAGAGGCGGCAGGGCGGCGCCTGCAGCAGGTACGGGTCGGCCAGGCGCGCGTCGCCCGGGCCCGCGGCGGGGTCAGCGGAGTCGCGCTTGCGCTTCGAGCGCGGCATCTTGTTCTCAGTATGCTGCTGGAGTGAGGGGGCAGTGCGGAGGGAGTTGTGATTGGACGGGGGAATGGGTATTTTTAGATTGGGAAGGTTGGAGGGATGCGATTGGAGGAGGGAAAGGGAACATTTGGGGTAGAAGGAAGTTGGAGGATCCAACTTGATTTTAGATTGATGTTTGTAGACTTCAACTCCGATGTGTTGGATTCGAAAACAAACGAGTCTATGTTCGACAGCTCTGACAGTTTGGTCTACATCAGCTGGGCGGATCCTCTTTACCTATTATTGAAGTGATGTTTCTGCATATATTCCATATTTTTAAAGAAGATCCATTTGTTAAAATAATTTTATTTTTATAGGTAAATTTTTTATTGATTTAAATATTTACTAAAAAGTTCCTGAACATAAAAATAATAATGCCTTAAACTATTAAACTACCAACTACCATAATCTTGCGCAAACTCATCTTTTAACATTATAAAAACTTTAATCTAATGATTTAAATATCGTTAAATTACAGGATACTTTAAAAATTTATTTTAAAAATAGAAGGTTCCAAGGGTTCGGCTGTTCGCCGATTAAAATTAAAAAAAAGTCCAAATGAAATAACAAAAGGCCATGATCGTAGTCTTTTTTTTTTAAAAAACGTAGCTGATGAAACTAATAATAATAAAGCTGGTGGTTGTTCTGAAAACATATTTAAAAATATTTTAATTACTTTAAAAAAACTACAAAACAAAAATCTCTTCAAATACAAAATGTTTTACATTTTTTTGAATTAAAAACAGAATTTTTAAAATTTAAAAATGAATTAAATTAAACAAAATTAATAAATAAAAGTTAAAATATATGCCATATCTCAAAAAGTGAACTGATTATTTGTATAATTTGTATACTTTTAAAAATACATAATTTTATGGCCTTTAAGTGTTTTTTATGGACAATGTAGTGAAATTGTGGGGTAAATCATGGATTTATGCCTATTGTTGTAAAAGCTGTTTCAATGAAACCTAAGAAGAATAAAACCCATAGATGTTTGATTTAAACGACCAGGACAAGCGTCTAATTTGATACCTAATGATGGAATAGCCCATATTGCATTACATGATACTTATTATATTGTATTATACTTTTGTAGATTTAAAATTTAACAAGTATTTTAATAGCATTTTTGTATTTTTTTATCAATCATTTTTTTACACCCCACTTATTTAATGGATTTGAATTTAGCATTAGATAAGGATTATGCAGACCTGTCACATCATGAGAAAATAGTACCAGGATTGAGATGTGAAGTTGATCCTGTATATGAGGAGCGATTGTCGAAATTCCGTTGGGTTAGTGACAAATTCTATGTACTACCACTCGATGTAAACACTACCATAGCTTACTTTTTAATTTGGTTTATTTTTTGAAAAATTGATGAAGTGTTATTTATAATTAACAAAATCAAAACAATTATTCTTAATTTAAGAAAGTTTGAAAAAAATGCGCTTTTTATTTTTTTAATTTTTTTTAATATTCTTAAAAGCAGCTTTTGCTAAAAAAAATGTAGAATTAGTGATTTAATTTTATTATTAGGTGTATTAACTATTTTTTATAATATTGGAACTATTGAATATTAAGGTTCCCCTACGACTACCTTGTTACGACTTCATCTAGTAATCGCAGAACAGCATGCTGCGGTGAATATGTTACTGGACTTTGTACAAGTCCGGCGTCACTCTGGCCGGCGGGGTGTCCGAGTCCTCGTCCTCTGCCTTAATCCGCGTCCAGATCGCGCCCACCGAGTCGACCTCCGTGCCACAGGTGCCGACGAAACCGCCCAGCTGGTAGCCCTCGGGCGCGGTATCCTTCCCGATCTTGGTGGTGCGGGTGCCTCCGGAGATGGTGTTGTTCGCGTTCGTGGTGAACTGGATGAACCGGATGCGCGTGTGGCGAGCTGGAACTGCTAAGGCTGAGAGAGAAGCATGCGCAAGCAGAGGCAGAACACCAGCGGGCCATGCAGGAGCAGGAGGAGAAGACTCGCCAGCTCCTTGCAGCCTAGGAGCAGCCCAGTCCATATCCTGGCCCCGCCGCTTCGACTGCTGGACGTGTGCCAATGCCAGCGGACCCCCCGGTCCCAGCACCTGTCGTGTCGGCTCGACCGCCGACTGATCCGGTCCTGGCGCAGTTAGCCCAGCTCGCGAGCGTGATGCAGCAGTTAGTCCAGGCCAACCAAGTCAAGTCTGAGGTGGCTGGTATGAGCCGCGGTGCTGGCAAGACCCAAGGTTCGGCCAAGCGTGCTGAGACCAAGTCTAAGCCTCGTGCAGCAAGCGCGACGTCTGGCGCGAAGGGCAAGGCTCGGGCGACCAAGCCCGGCAGGCCCGGAGGCTCGGACGGGGACGACTCTGACTCAGATGACTCAAGCTCGAGTGACTCGTCGCTAGATGAGCTCGAAGGACAGTTTGGTGCTGTGGCGCAGCCCAAGGGAACTGATACCAGTTTCGGAACTCGTGTGGTCGTTCAAGCGATGATTCCCCATGATGCTTTGGAGAAGTTCGACGAGAAGGGACCGCTGGAGGACCGAGTCAACTGGTGGGAGAGGTTCATGTACTACGCTACGATGGCCCCCTGGGAGGAGAAGACCCGGGTGGTCCAGCTACGCTTGAGACTCACTGGTTCCCTCAAGGATTGGTGCACTCAGCTACCGGATG
>JAIKVJ010007337.1:0-12971 GCA_024679225.1 Phytophthora pisi
CCCCAAACCGGTCCGACAAAGCGACTCGCGACAGCAGCAGCCCCCGCAGGCTCCGCAGCACCAATCATTGTTGGTGGATTATGGAGTGTCGCTGTTGACGCGGCAGTTGATTGTGTAGATGCAGTGATGATGCGGTCCGGCGGTGTGGCGGTAGCTGGTGCCAGTAGGGCTGCAGCGCTCCCGTCGTCACAGGTCGTATGTCGTAGGTCGTCGTCGTCGTCGTCTGGCAATACTCCGCTATGATTATTTTTCGTGTTATGATTTCCTTGGGTGATTTCCTCGGGTGATTTAGCGTTTATCACTGAGCAGATATCAGAGGAAAGTTATATTATGTTACGCAAAGTATGATCACGGTATTGCAGAATGACTGACCCTGATGCTTTTGAATTAGAATTTGTTGCGGTTTGAGGCATTTCCGCCAAATGTGATGACAGCTGCAACCCGACGTAATGCACCAACGAGAACAAACCCGTCTGCGAAAGCGTTCTTCGAACTGCGAACTACATCCCAGTGAAGCAAACGAGATAAAATGATAGAAGTTGACAACCATTTTTTGTATTGCATGGTTAAACGTGCGTGAGCCTACTGCTCAACTAGCCAGAGGAGGGAAGGTTTTAACAGTAACCGACGAGAGATTAGCTTGGGGTTGAACAATAGTTATTTTACTTGCGGTCACCCTCGTTCCTCCGGCACATGCCATCGTGCAGTGCTTTCAGCCTGCCGCAGTAGGCATTGCCGAGCTCGCATCGATTCTTGTCTGTCAATTGGGGAAGGTGTCATCGAACGACATTCACGCTACATTCCCCCCCTCCCCCACAGATGACATCAAACAACATTCACACAACATCATACAGCATTCTGTCGAATCCGGTCTGAATGACACTTACAGGTTTTGATGGATACCTATTCGCCTCGGAGCTTCTTTTCCTTCTAGATTGAGGTCAGATTCCCCCGATGCCACCAGAGAAAGTGGGGCCCCAGCACAAACATTAGAGACGACGAACAGCGTATTAGCAAGCATTGTGTCGTGTACCTCCTCCATCAGGGGTGGGCACGCTGAGACTGTTGGAGAGAAGGAGGCTCGCAAGGGGTCGAAGGTGATAGAGCAGACGAGCTTTAGAGAGGGTTAACAAGTAAACTTAAGTTAACTATACAAAAGCTTTCTTGTCATGCAGGCGACGTAAGCTCTCCTTTTCCGCGCGTTCTCGATCAGCAGCACGCGCACGCAGGTCCTTCAGTCCACGCACGATCAAAGTCACGGGAGAGAACTCACCCCTCTCGTCCCTGTTCTCAGCATTCCTCCCGATGTGGGTCACGACACCCACCGTCACGGGCGGTCCGTAAGGCGTCCAGCCAACCACGTAGTTCACCGTATTCAACAACAGCAGCGCGATTGCCACGCCGATCTCGCCCAGCAACGCGATCTTCAACAGATCGTAGGCGGCCATCGGGCCGAAGAACATCACCGAAACAGCAAACTTCACCACGAGAAACACGATACGGATGCCATCGAAGGCACGCTGCCGACTCTGAGTAGCAGCCTTAGGCGTGGCCTTAGCGTAGTTAGCCATAGAGGACGCCGTGCTCAGGCCGATATCAGGCAGGTTGGTGTAAAACGTAGAGTAAGCAGCGACCCACCACTTGTGAAGCATGCGTTCGTACTCGCCGTACTTCTCCTCCTGTTCCTCCAGCACGCGCACCGGCACCGCAAACACTGCTCCACAATCTGCATACGCGTACGAGGCTCCACGCAGTTGTCGTACCTCGCTGTTCAGCAACACAGCGTTGTATTGACAGAGGCAAGAGTTCCACGGGGAACCGTTCAGGCACGCGACGCGCCAGGCTTGCGCAGCGAATTCCCATCCGATGTCCGCAGCGGAGTAGACACGACCCAAGCTAGCACGCAGCAGGCACCAGCGCAACCGTAGGCTGGTAGAAGTTCTGCGGGCGCGTAGCGCCCTGCCAGCGAAAGAGGGTATCGAGCAAGTCGTCCATACTGGTCCAAAGTGAGAATAAGATGCACTTTCTCAATCATCGTTTCCGTTGGAACGGAGTTTGCCACGGAACGCTCTGCACCCGTCCAAGGGCCAATTCGGCAGGGCGAATCCATCATTCAGCAGTCCGTCAAGTCCAATCAGGCAAATTGCCTTCAATCTCGTCTTGCCTTTCTCGGCAATACCTCATTCACAGATTTCCCTCGGAGCGCGCAGACCAAGTCCAGCCAACCCAAGCCTCGCACGGAGTCCTCGCCGCCATGAGCGACTCCCATGAAGTCATGATCCGCAAATTCAAGGCGTTCTTGGACCAGCAAGACCCGCCCAGCGCACCAGGTGGCTCGGCGACGCGGGAGCGCCTCGCACAGGAGGTGTTCTGGGCGACGATGCGAGACATCCTCGCCATCAACAAAGGCTCTAGTGGCCTCGAGATCCTCGACAACATCGCCGAAGGAGTGCTCAACGGCGCGGCCGACGCAGCGCATGCCCTGAACGGCACCGTCGCGATCCTGCCTGACCCGTCGACGCAGGAGACGACAACGGAGGCGGCACCACACCCCATCTTCAGCAGCAAGGCCAAGAAGCGCGCCGCCGCCGGGCTCGTCGCAGTGAGCGGCAAGGTCAAGAAGAAGTCGCGCTCGTCCATCATCGAAGAACTCCACCACCTCGACTTCGAACTGCGCGCGGACTCGCCCAAGGACGTCGTCCACGACATCAAGGGCCTCTATCGTCACGCTCGGGCCGTCGGGCACAAGCCCTACCAGCGCGCGTTCCCCTGGGAGGACCTTCACCTCTTCATCGACCCGGAGGCGTATCCAGACATCTACCTCGCGCATTGGCGATTCTGGCAATGGTTCCGGAAGGCGTTATTCGACTGGGTGTTGCACGTGCCTCTCATCAACAAGAACGCGCTCGGGCCGAGGCGCAAGAAGAAGATGAACGCGGTTTGCGAGCGCCTTTGGTTCATCAGTCTGTGCATCGAGACTTGGGGCTACCATTGCTTCCTGCGGCGGCTGGAAGCGCCCGGGAACTACGAGCTGATGTGGTGGGGCGGACCTTCGAGCAAGCCCCCTCCGACGGGCGAGAAGCGCACGTGTTCCCCAGCATTGAGTATCAAGTATCTGTTCAAGAAGGACAAGCCGGCGTACCACCAGCGCATTCGAGACGCCATCAAGCCGTTCAAGATCGAGTCGCCGCGTTTCGAGTCACTGACTGAGATGCTCGTGCAGACGGGAGCCCTGATCCCGACGGCCAAGCGTTCCCAGCGTCGGAGTGACAAGGCCCTGGCCGGCGTGGTGATCGACATCACGACCGCCAAGTACGTGCCGCACCACTGGGCGCCGGCGCTCACCGAGGGCGTCTGGCGCGATCTCCTCGCCGACAAGCGGATCGCTGACCTGCGCGTGAAGATCGAGACGCAGCTCTCGAATGGCAAGTATGCGCCGAGGAAGGTACCGAAGTACAACCCGAAAGAGGCCAAGCTCGAGGGATTCAGTCTTCTGTTCCGAGCCGAAGGCAAGCCCACGGCACTCGGGCCGGCCACCATAGTGGACGACAGCGATCCGACGTTCCGCGCGGACCCGGACGTGGAGGCCGCCAAGATGGCCGTCGAGGCGGAGGCCACGTCGAACACGAAGAGAGACGACGAGCTGGAGTACATCACCCGAGGTGACGAAGAGCGAGACGCCCGAGAGGAAGAGGAAGCCTCGGGCGACGAAGAGGAGGAAGAGGATGAGTCGGACGGCGAAGAGGAGGAGGGCAAAACGACGAGATCGACGTGTAGGCCGAGAGAAGGATGAGAGAGATTGCCAGTAGTAATACCAGTAGTAATAGTTGCAGTAGTCCGTAGTCCGTTGAAGTTCGTTCGTCACCGAAGTAATACATCTCTCATCACCACGTTCGTTCATTTCACCCTTCCCATCTTGTCCTCGACGTGTAGAAGTGCGTTCTTCCAACACACGGGATACGATAACTTGTCGTACCAGTCCTGAATCCTAAGTTCAAAGTAAAATCCAAAAGTAAAGTAAAAGAAAGAAGAAGAAGAGGGCACTCGAGCAAATCACAGTCCCGAGCCCCCCATTGCCACTGCAGACACTGTGTCCACAGTCATCACCGGGTCGTGAGCACCTTGCACACGACAGTCACCAGGCAGCAGGCACCGAGCCCACAGCCATCACCAAGCTCTTGTTAAAAGAGCTTCATCCTCATCGACAGCAGCGTTGGAATCAGCAAGCCGAACGCTCCGCCGTAGTTCCAGCCATCCCTTGGCCTTACGTTGTTCATCTTCATACGTCTTGATCAACGGCACGTAGTCAGGTAGTAGCGCAGTAGTCGAACGCCAACGCGTCTCGTAGGACGCAGTGAAAGCCAGGTATTGTTCTTGGCGATCCTTCACACGTATGTCCAGGATGTCAACGATCGGAGTAGCCCCACTAGTGAACGCAGTCTCCTCATAGCTGAGCGAGATGCATTCCACGAAGCTAGTAGTAGGCACGTCATCTTCAGTATGGGGTCCGGCATCGTTTGCTCCGGGTTGCTGCTCGATTCCAGCAGGTACTTCGTTCAGGAAGGGGCGGCTCCAGCGCCCCGCAAACTTCTTGAGACGGTTCACGTTCACGGACACGACACGGTCGGGGTGATTCGGGATAGCGATCTTGTAGGTATTCTCACCGAGCTGCCCCACAACACGGTACGGACCGTGCCAGGCGAACGCCAATTTCTTTGTCTTCTTCTCACCTCGTCGTGCCCTGAAATACTGATACACCCAAACCGCGTCGCCCTTTTTTAATTCGACAGCAACTTGATCTTCGCTACGTCGAGCGTGACGGTCCTGCGCCTTGAGCAGTTGACGCTCCACGATCCGCCGCGTGTCACGTATAGGTAGAGTCTCCGGCGGTACTCCGCCACTTCATTGCTCTCACACTCGTTCCAAGTGTTCAAGAACGCCAGATCCAGAGGCAGCACGGGGTCTCGCCCGAGCAAACTGAAGAAGGGCGAGTCACCCAGCGCCTCATGATACGAAGTGCGATACGCAAATAGAACGCGCAGTAGATACAGGTCCCAGTAACTCTGGGCTTCACTGACGAACATCCGAAGCATACCGACCAGCGTGCCTTTGAAGCGTTCCACCAGACGCTGGGTCTGCGGGTGGTGCGCGGCACCGAACAGCTTTTTGATTCCCAAAGTCTCGTAGAACGATTTCGCCAGCTCGGAGATGAAGTTCGATCCGCGGTCGCTGAGCAAGCGTTCCGGCACACCGTGCCTCGAAAGCAATAGTGTTAACAAAAGTAATCGTGTCCAGCATCTCGACGGGGAACGCTTCCACCCACCGAGTAAAGTAGTCCGCAAAAACTGGGATATACTTGTTTCCACGCGCCGTCGTGATGGGAGGGCCGATCGCATCGACCACTAGTAACGAAAAGGGACCAGAGAGCTCTTGAGTGGGCATTCGTTGCATGAGTCCGTTCTTCCACGGACGATAGCCCCACACACAGTGCATGCCCGCACATACTCCGTGACATCTCGCTTCCATCCGTGCCAGTACGCATGTTTGCGACCCTTGTCCATAGTTTTCGATTGCCCAACGTGAGCAGAGAAGACATCAGCATGGCAGTAATGGAGAACGGTCTCGACGAAGGATAGCGGAATCACAGGCACTGCGATAGAACGCGCATAACTGGCGCGAGCTTTCAGATGATGCACGCGGCGCATCAGCATCCCGTTCCGAACAACGTAGTGAGTGGCCATCAGGAGCAACTTCATGCGCAACTGCGGGTCTGGAGCAAGAGCGCCGTAGTCGAGGAACGCGATCATGGCCTGAATCCTGTGGTGCGTTTCTGCTCGTCTACAAAGCGTGTGCGATCCAATCCAAAGACGTCCACGGGCGACATGGCGGGTCGCTCGGCACCGAGGGGTCCTTCATAGTCAGGTTCTGCATCATCGGGTTCGACAGCAGCATCGGGTTCGAACTCATCAGCGACGGGTTCTTCTTCGGCGTCCTCAGCAAGGTCAGGGTTCTCTCCGCCGTCTCCGGCAGCAACTACAGGAGGCACTTGAGACGCAGGGGAAGCGGTAGGTTCCCCGACTGCGTCGAGAGCCTCTCTAGCAACTTGCAGAGCGCCGTCTAGAGCGCAAGACGGCTTAGGAGAACGCGTCGGGCGGGCACGGGGTGGCGAGGCGGAGGCGGGCTCCTCCCCGACTGCGCCGAGACCGTCACCTTGCGGATCAGAGGCGTCGTTCACTAGGTCAGCCATTGAGAGGGCTCAGATCGTCTGCGCGTGCAGTCGCGAGAGTCCGTCCACGCGGTCCATAGCCGATCCAGGCTTGTGATAGACCTTCAACCGTAATTGAGGCAGTTCCATGGCCCAACGAGCAAGCTTTGCGTTACTCGTGCGATTGCCTTCGCTAAACACCCACGTGAGTGCCTTGTGATCGGTGTACAGGTCGAACTCGTTCCGGTCCAAGTAACATCGGAATTTGCGCGTCGCCCAAACGATCCCCCAGCACTCAATCTCGGACGTGCCGTTCTGCTTGTTGATCCAATTGCGTTCTGAGCCGACGAGCAACTTGCTCGCATACGCGATGACACGCTCACGGCCGTCCACGGTTTGCATCAAACAGGCTCCCACCGCGAGGTTAGAGGAGTCAACGTAGAACTTAAAGCGCTTCGAGAAATCGGGATAGACGAGGATCGGCGGCTCCACGAGGCGCCTCTTCAGCAGCAAGAACGCGGCTTCGCAGTCGTCGTTCCATCCGAACTCCACGCCCTTCGCCTTCAAACGCTCGATGGGTGCTGAGATGGCAGCGTAGCCGGGTATGTAATGCCGAAAGTAGCTAGTAAGGCCTAAGAACGCTCGAACCGTGTGCAGATCGTGAGGGCGAGCCACATTCATTACAGCTTTGACCTTCTCAGGGTTGGGCAGAATGCCCGAGGGCGTGATGATGTGCCCGAGGAACGCCGCTTGGTCCCTCCCCCACTTGCACTTCTTCATTTTGAACTTGACTCCGGTATCCCTAAAGCTTTCCAGCACTTGCTTCAGGCGTACCAGGTGAGTCGGCAAGTCGAGCTGAATACCACACAGTCGTCGAGATACACTAAGCGCGTTCGCCACTTCAGATCCACAAGGACGTTCTCCATCAGGCGCTCGAACGCGGGCACTGCGTTGCAGATCCCCAAAGGCATGATCAACCATTCAAACAACCCGTACTCGCATGTGAACGCCGTCTTCTCCACGCTGTCCGCAGCCATCGGTACGTTCCAATAGCAGGACGCTATGTCCATCGTAGAGAAGAGTTGGGCACCCTTCAGCACATCGAGGATGTCGTCGGTGAGAGGCAGGGTAACCGTCTTTGGTAGTCACAGCGTTCAGTCGTCTGTAGTCGATACATAAGCGTATGCCCCCATCGGGCTTGCGAATCATGAGCACGGGGCTGGCCCACGGACTCGAGGACGGACGTATCAGTCCCAGCTCCTGGTACTGTTGTAGTTCAGCCTCCATGACTTCTCCCTCAGCGTGCGAAACGCGGTAAGGAGGTTACTTGTTCGGCGGGTTCGCACCCGTATCGATTGAGAACTCTAGGAGATGCGTTCGGCCTGGCTTGAGCGAGGTCTTGACGAACATGTCTCGGAACGTATCCAACAGTCCCTTCATCAAGTCCTGCTGCTCCGAATCCAACTTGAAGTGGGCGAAGTCGGGCTCTATCTCGACCGCGTTGGCTTCAGGCCGGGCATCGGGTCGCGCGGGGGTGACGAGTAGGCCGCGGCCGCGCTGGTCACCGAGTCGATCCATTGTTTGGAGTTACCCGAGGGCTTCGATGCCTCGGGGTCGGACTGGTTCGAGGACGAGTTCTTATTGTCTATGGACGCGAAGGCTGACTTCGGCACGACCGTGGCGGCCGCCAAAGCCGTTCCCTTCCTGATGGCCAACCCCTCCGTGGAGGCGTTACAGACCTCCGCGAGGGTCTTGCCGTTCCGGATCGGACACAGCGTTCTAGCGACGTTTACGTTCGCGGCCAACTCAGGCAGTCCTGCAATCAGCACCGTCGCTTTTTCCGGCGCCTCGCCATCGATGGCCGAGGCCACGAGGGCCTGGCCACCAGGGCAGAGCCGAACCGTCGACGCGATCCGTGACACGTACATCTCCTCGACGCGGGGCGAGCCCAGTGGGAACACTTCGCCCGAGTCCTTAAGCGTCATTGTGATCTCATCCAGGTCGATCACGGTGCGGAACTCCTTGGGCGTGTCCGTGCCGAGGATCGCATCCACATGCAATCGATCGACCACAACGAACGGTCTCACCTTCTCCAGCGTTCCCAGGCGCAGCGGCAAGTCGATCTCGCCCTTGATCCGCAGCTTGTGTCCCGACACAGCGTTGAGGCTCCCCTCGTAGGGCCGAAGCGGAGCGTTCGAGTGGCCAAGGCGGGTCAGGACCTTAGACTCGACGAGGCTGGCGATGGCGCCAGAGTCGATAAGTAGTTCAGCAGGTAGAGCTTCAATAGGTCCAGCAGAGACGGCTTCAACGCCTCCCACTGAGCCGATAACACGCTTGCCCTCGGGCACGGGGCCGTCCCCGTCGGTCGCGCCCTCTTCACGATCATCAGCGTCTTCTACCTCGACCAGTCCGGGCTTTCGAAGCCGGACACCATGCTCGGGATCGCGAACGGCACACACATAGTGACTGATATCGTCGGCGTTCTCCACGAACGACGGGTTCTCGCCGAACTCTTCTGAGCGCCCGCAAAACAGTGAAGTACGATCGTAACGCACGCCGCGCCGTGAGCGATGCCTCCGTGAGAGAACCTCGCGGGCGGCACGGTGGTACTCACACGCTTGCTCTCCGATCGCTTGGCACACATTAGCGGCGACTCCTTGTCGTACAACTCGAGCACTGGGCTCATCACGGTGGCCATTACACGGTCATCAAGCACACCAGCCGCATCGACTACGAGTTCCCGTGCACGAGACTCTCGTTCGGCATCAGTCAGGAGTACCGGTTCGACGGGTCGGCACTCGCCTGAGGGCAGGCAAGTAGCCGGTCGTCGACAGGAACTGCAGCGGGGTTCACCGCGAGTCTCTTCTTCCAGCAGCAGCTGATACACGATGGAGCGCACCAGAGCACGCCAACGAGACGGCAAGTCGACTTCATCGTCAGGCTCGGACGTCTCATCCTCGCCGGCGGCGGCGAACGTCACGCAGATGTTTCCCTTCACCACCTTCTCGTCCGGGGCCCTGCACTCGTGGTGCTTGCGCTCCTCTGGCAGCGCCAGGACCTCGTCTCCTACAGGGTCATCTCCACCGCCAACGTCTTGGGCGTCAGAGACACGGGGCACGACCGCGTTGATAGGCGACGGCCTCTCCTGGTCACGCGCGTTCTCGCGGAAGTTGCGATTGGCACGCTTCGCTTCTTCGGACGCAGCCAGCGTCTTGCGATACCAGGCGATCCAGTACTCGGGCGTGGAGAGCACCCCGGGCGACGACTCACGCGTCCGTTCCAGAGTCTCCACGGGCAGCTTTAGCAGGACACTTAGCTCCTCCAGCGAGAGTCCCTCCTGCTTGGTAGCGTTCTGAGCTCGTTTCTTCTGTAGCTCCACTTCATCAAGGGGAATTGTGCGTTCCTCTAGTTCCTTGTCATACCCTTCTTTTCCCTCTTTTGCTTTCAGAGTCTGGCCGATGGCCAGCGCATCCAACGCATCAGGCGTGAACAGTCGTTTGTGAGGAGGCGTATCCTTGTCCCCCTTCCCTTGCTCACCTTGGGCGACGGCCTTAAGCACGATACCGTCGTTCTCGTTGTCCTCGGTGTTCACCACTTCCGGAGTTCCTTCCGTTACGGACCCTACACGCTCCAAGCGAGCTATTTCCGCGTCTTCATACACGCTCCAAGCGAGCTATTTCCGCGTCTTCATTCAGGGTACTGAGAGCCTTTCCTGATAGCTCTTGCTGTGTATCCTTTTGCGGTTCCTTGGGCTCCCTTGAGCGGTCCGAGCCAGCCGTCCCAGCCGGTTCTCTCTCAGTGCCTGATTCGTTGTCAGCACTTCCAGCAACGTCGCCCTTCGGCGTCGAGGTCTTCATAGTCACGGCCGCGTTCTCCGGCTCCTTCGTGACGTCCTTCTTCCGTTCCTCACTGGGGGCATAAAGTCCACATACACCACCCCCGGGACGGGTTCATCTTCGTGCTTAGCGTTCACAAAGCGCATCGCACTTTCATACAGCACATTCCTCGCTGTCTTCGCGACGCCTTCTTTGGCGTTCGGTTCGTAGTTGTTCACAGCAGCGTCCTCAACAGATTGACACGAAAGTTCCTCAGCTCCCACATCGTTCTCAGACACGCTCGAGTCGTCATTTTTGTTGTTAGCAGTAGTTCTGGCAGGGTCACTCGAGCGTAACAGGTCCTGGTCCCTTGACGCAGGCAGCTCGGAAAAGACAGGTGCACCCTCCGGTTGCTTCGTGCAGTCTTGCTCCCCCTTGGGAGGTGTAGTGACACGAGGCGACTTGAAATTTCGGAGAGTGCCTGCGCAGCTGGCCCCGGCGCCGATCCAGGAAGAGCAACAATGGGGGAAAGAAGGGTCGATTCAGGATGGCGTTCCACAGGTACGCCATCCTGAATCGACCCATGACATTCAGGAGTGGTGCGCGTGAGGCATCCCGAATTTACCTGTATTCGGGGTGCAACCTAAATTGACAGGCTGCATATTGTGTGTACCGACTCTGTATTGATATTGGTTATTTTGGGGAAGGTCTTTGCTCGTGATCTCACTCCCGGAACGAGTAGCGCCTGGAAGTTCTCTGTATTCCTGTATCTTTGATCAATTGTGATTCCCAAGGTTGAAACTCGGTCCGCCGAAGATAAACGACACCTATAGGGATTGTACAAGGTCACACGTCAACCGGAGCTTCTATTCGTTGTAAGTTTCGGGTTTCCGTAAGCTAAACCCTCCCGGGTCTAAGCCTACCGGACGTACGCTGTATTCGCTGGCGCACTCTGAGCCATCTTCTGCCGGGACGACTTCACCGCGGGACAGTCAGCGGTGTAGTGGTCAGTCTTACCACATCCGAAACACGCTCGCATCCCACCACCACTACTGTGGCGGCGGAACTGGCCTTGGCCTCCTCCATTGTTTCCTGGGTTCCGGGGCGGGGCGTTGCACTCTGCTGCGAACTGGCCCTGCTTCTTACAGTTTGAGCAGGTGTACCTCTGCCGACGACAGTTCATTCGGCTACAGCCCAGCGTGTCAGGCACGATGCCCGTTATCGCACCCGAGGACGGCATTCCCACCAGTGAGAAGCCGTATCCTCCCGGGGTGGGACTTCCTTGAAGCAAGACGCCTCCGTAAGTCGCGATCACCGACCGTAGGCGAGAAGTTGACGCCGGGCTCCGAGCCTGTCGCTGTGCCCGGCGTAGGCGCGGAGTTCGTTGCCGTGGACACGCCGGCGTTCGATCCAGCGGGCGGCGCGGAGTAAGCGACTCCCCACCCACTTCCGGCAGTAGCAGATCCAGTAGTCGCCGAAGGGACTCCCGTTCCCGCCGACGTAGTCGGGGGAGTGCTTGCACGTCCAGTTACGGGAGGCACAGTCGAACTCGACACGCCGGTCGTTCCCGAACTCGAGCTTGAAGGGTTGGCGGGGACCGGCCCCACGCTGGCCCAGGACGGCCCGGTGGGTTGGGCTTGCTGACCAGCGAACGCCACCACCCGATTCACGAAGTCTCGTGCGGCTCTCATCCCCTAAGGGGTCGAGTTGTCAGGCAGAGTCGGACGAGAGGGGTTGGTCGTCGCTGCGCTTGACGGGGGTACGGCACCGCCCTGCGGAGCCGGTGCAGCCGCCGTAGGCTGGTCTCCTTGAGCAGAGGTCACTGGGGCAGTGTTCGGCGTTCCTTGGTCGCCGGCGTCAGACCCGGACCAGAGAAAGCCTCGCCGACTCCTGATGTTCTTGTGTGTCACCTTGAGTCATGACGAGGCCGTTCCAGATTCCTCAGGCGACGTTCACGCGGAAGCTCGTCAGTCCAGACGAGTACGCTCTACCACTTGCACCGTGCAAGCTCTTCTCCAGTTGTCAGCGTACCCTGTTTTTCCACTAAATGTCGGTACCTCCTCCGTCAGGAGTGGGCACGCTGAGACTGCTGGAGATGAGAGAGGCTCGCAAGGGGTCGAAGGTGATAGAGCAGACGAGCTTTAGAGAGGGTTAACAAGTAAACTTAAGTAAACTATACAAAAGCTTTCTTGTTGTTGTTGTGTCTTTAAGACGGGGACGATTCACGACTGATTCTACATGTCGAGGGTCGGCACGGCCGCCCTCGTTCCTACGGGTGACATCTCTCCTTTTGTGCCTCGGAGGTCGCTCTGCATGTCCTCCATCCTCGGGTGACAACCCGTCCGCGATCACGGTCAATACCATAGTTCCACTTGTACGACACCCGTCCTAGGCGTGAACGGAGATCCCCTTGGACCTCAGTCAGTCCCACTTGGACGAGAACTGTGCCTTCACGAAGCCAGCAGCAGCCCCCAGTACCCTAAGACGGGTACCCAGAGTAGGATGTAGCCATGTCTGAGACCTCCATGCGAGCTCGGCGCACGGACCCCTGGCACGGGCCCTGTATGCCCAGTCACGGGACAATTGTTTCTTTCGGCCAATATGAGGCATCGGTGCTAATGATGCTGACCTTGGGCACAATTGGTGCCATTACAACATTACTATATTATTGGCGTCGCGTAAGCGCACACGCCTTCGTCCGTGGACCAAGTCGCAGACTAGCTGCCATGTCCTCGCCAGACCGAGGCAGCCTTCCGGTAGCGCGTCTACGTGCGCCATCTTCGGCCCAGCAGCGGCAGCGACCTCTGCCAACGTTGCTGGGCATCGGTAACCGTGACCTTGGGACCTGAGCACCGATGCATCAGGTCCAGTGCAATACTTCGTGAGTGGTTGCACCATGCAGCCACTACACCAGCTTCTATGTAACAGGGTTACACGCACAAGTGGCTACA
>JAIKVJ010007338.1:0-12682 GCA_024679225.1 Phytophthora pisi
TATGGGCGACTACCGTGGGCGCGTGTTGTTCCAACATGCGATCCATACGCGAGGCTGCAGCAGTGCGCAGTATCGGGTGTACACCTTTTCAACTTCAAAATGGCAAATTGCTAGTTCAAAATGTCAAAACGTAAGTTCAAATTGTCACGAATAGAGACAGGAACGTCTCACAATCTTATACGAGCACGATTGGCTGATACAGATCATGGTCAACAACCAATAGATATTCGATACTCTGTATTTCTATATATTCCACTATTACAAACAGGTTGAAGTATCGGCTTACAAAGTATTGTCGTTTTGATTTTACATTTTGACGTATTGAATTTTCTTTTTGCCATTTTGAAGTTGAAAAGGTGTAGTTAGCCGACTAAACCGCAACAAACAAACAAATAAGCAATCTACGGACCAAGCTGGAGAACAATGTTCGTCTTCCTTCTGGGATGCAAGAGGAGCTGGGCAAGTTGAGCTTCGCGGACAATGTGCCTCAATTCAAATGGGATAACATCATCCTGCCGGCTTTGTGGCAAGTGTACAGAACTCCCCGCCTTAGCCAAAAAGGTGGGACCAATAAATCTTGCAAGGTTAAGAGAATTGCAAAGGAGGCTAAACATACTTATTTATTACAACATTGCGGCGCATAGCTATTGTGTAAGCTTCCCGCACTCCATTTTCAGTTAAATCAGTATATGGTGAATTTATGCACGGATGTGCATGGATGCTGACAACAGTGATTTGTACTATCTGTGCGAGGTACCAAACTTTATGCAGGCGAGGGTAAGCAGGGGAGTTCTGTACGGCCACGTGGATGTCCCGTATTTGTTTGTTGTCCCAAGTGGTGATGAGGCGTGGCCAGAGCTGGCATGGGGCTATCGACTGGGAAGCGCACTCTCGCACATTCGGCGAGGAGTAACGTTTTCTTCTCAAGTGCTTGCGTCAAAGGAAGAGCTTGACAGGATGGACTTCTGCTACGACATGTCCGTCGCCGACCGCGACTGGGAGAAGAAGATCCTACCGTCATTTCAAGTGTACCGTCATGAGTTTGGGAACTGCAGCATTCCGATTTCTTTCATAGTACCAGCTTCTCCTCCATGGCCAGCGAAGACGTGGAAAATGCCACTTGGATCCGTTGTTCGAAATCTCCGACAAGGTAAAAGCTACACGGAGCAAGCGGCTCGGGACAAGGACGAGTTGGACACCCTCGGTTTGTTTGGAACTGTAACGATGCAGAGTGGAATGAAGCCATCCTTCCAGCTCTTGAAGTGCATGCTGAGGTTTACAAGAAGGGCAACGTCCCCGCCGAGTTTATTGTTCCTTCTGAAGACCCTTGGCCGAGGAAAGCGTGGGCAAAGAAAGCGGGCCGAGTACTAGCCCACGTGCGATCGAGAGGGACATACTTTGCGCAGTATGGCCGCGACATCGATAAGTTAGACAAGCTCGGTTTCGACGTCAAGCTGTCGCTCCGAGCGTGGAACAAGCGCGTCGCTCCGTTGGTCGATATCTACGCGAAGCTGCATGGAGGAGAGGAAGTCCCCGCCGACTTCGTGATCCCGTCGGAGTTTCCCTGGGAGGAAAAACTGTGGGGAGTTTGGCTCGGGCTTATTGTGGCTCACAACTCGAAGTTTATGCCTCGCCAGTGATGATCGCTGAGTGTTGATAGTAGGCGTTCGTGCTAGATTTAGGCAGCAGGTTTAACTCTTGCCCTTTTGGCGCACTTTTGAAAATGAGGGTTTGACGCACAATTTGTTTGAGATCCGTGGATATAAGAATGGTAGGATCATTGATCCCCAACGACGAAGCTCTACTTCGTATGCTGCAGTACTTCTACCGGTACAAGTTCTTGTAAGTGTTGTTATCTCTCGGAGAGCATTCCGAGGTGCAAGTTGATACTACTACATCGCGGATACGACTGTAGGTGTATTTTGTCGAGACTTACTCCGATAGCTTTGGCTTGACTTCGTTTTTCCTAAGTGCAGTAGATTGTATTCGACTACCGGTCGACTACTGCTTAGCAGTGTAATCCACTTTGCGCTCGCTGGCGACGTTAGTTTAACCGAGGCCCGTATCCATGGACCGCATCGTTGGAAGTACATGTATTCCCTTCCAACTGGGACTGTTAAGTTTTAAAAAGGATGCTGCTGTATCCAAGACGAACTGACCGCTTGCTGGTGGAGGTTTGTGTCGCAGTCTGCGTGCAATATGCATCCAGTATCGGCTCGCCCGCTTCGTGCCGGGCGCGCGCTCGTCATGGGTCACCGACACCGAGGGACAAGCGGTACACTGCGGGCAGTGCGCGGCGTGTCTCCTGGGCCCCACGCACGCAACGTCGGAACGACACGCCTGGCGCAAAAGCTCATGGGGGCTCCACGCCGTGGACCACGGTGGAGCTCCGAGCATGCAGCCCCGCCCGCCACAGCGCAACCGCTGACCGCCCGGTCCACGTGAGCGGAGCCCCCGAGCCACCCCACAAAGCTGCGAGCTGTCCGCGTGAGCTTGTTCCGGCCTTGGCCACTGCTTGCGCGACCAGCTGGCCTGCATGCTCGCGCGCCGAGCTCCCGCACCAGAACGCGGATGCCGCCGCGGATGGGATGCCCCCGCCAGCATGCATCCAAACAAAATGTTTATTACAGGTGTACTGCATTTGTTGATCGATCCGGGGCCCGTCAAATGATCGACCGATCGATGGATCGACTTCAGTTTGCGCGTCACGCGTCCCGTTCAACGTTGAAGCGGCAGCGACGCGACTAAAGGCGCGGTTTGACACGCAGTGCAAGGGAAATCACCCCCGGGCTACAGAGGGTTTACGACGACGAAAGGAGCTTCGTGCCTTCAGGTCTGGGGCTTCTCTTCTCCTCCCCCGTGTCATCTCCTTCGTTGCAAGACCGTGGTGGCGAAGGAGGCCACGGTGCGGTGGACGGTGACGCGTTGCAGGCTGCAACTCGCAGCAGCATACTGTGTCAAGGCTTGCCCAGGAATACATGCACATGCACAGTAGTGCCAGGTTCCGAGAGTCGCACGAACTTCGATATGAGGCCCAGTCTGAGGTTTGGGAAGGGCAGTCTCGATTTGAGCTGAGGGCATCGAGGTGTGCACAAGGAGGCTGCAAGGCGAAGCCAACTCGGCCATCTATGATAGATGTCCTGGTTGTTGGCATATTGCACATGTTTGGCCTCATTGGTGTTGCAGCCACCCCCACCGTATTCTGCATTCTAAACGATTGGGTGTAGTCATGTAAATATCTGGAATTGGCCGCTTCCTAACAACGCGCTCGTTTCGCGCGCGCCCGGAGCCAAGCGAGCGAGTCGATGGTGGATGCAATACATCCGATGCATATTGCACGCAGACGCAGACTACGACACAAACCTCCACCAGCAAGCGTGTGGGGCCAACAGCAGCGTCGGCGGCGCAGTTCGTCTGCTGCGTGTGGCCTCCTGGTAAAGCACCCAAGCACCAAAACAGCAGGTTCCGTAACGAACGGGATGGGCGTGCGAGCCCGAAACCGCTCCGAGTTGCGAAACTGGTTGCATCCCCACTTGCCGCCCAGGATAGCGCTCAGCGAGCGAGTGATGACGAGAACGCCGGCAGATCGAGGGTGAGCGCGGAGCACGCAGTGGAGAGATAGCCCTGGAAGAGCGGCACTGCGGCGCACTGCCGAGCAGAAACCGGAGCTCGAAATGAACGCCAAAAGGATGAAGCGGAGCCGCGTCCTTTCCCGGCCCCTCACGCCGCGCTCCTTGAAGTGCGGAGCCAATCACGCCGGCTAAAAGTTAAAAACGCGAGCCCAGCGACGCCAACGGCGACATCCCGTTGAAACCTTCATCGCCACGCACAAAACGGCCGGCGGCCTGCACTAGAGGCTCAAGGGCGAATGGCAGGGCGGCGCATGGCGCCCCATGCTGCGACCCGCACAGCACAGGTCTCACTTGGCGGTGGGGGCATTTCTGCTTGGGGAGATGCCCCGCTCAAGGGCCTTTCTCTTGTCTGCGGGCTTCAGCCGGCCCATTTTATTTCCAACGGCAGGCCCCGATACTTTTTGAAGTGCTCGAGCCTTGCTTGCTAACCGCGATTCTTCACAGCCGTTGTCCAATGCATGCGGTTGTTTCAGCGCGCCCACACCGGCGGCAAACACCGGCAGCGGCTGGCGGTGGCCGCCACCTGGCGGCGACAGGCTGGCGGCCAGGCGAAACACGGGCTCCGCTAATCGAGCCTCAACACGGCTTTCGTCATCGCTCGACACGCAACAAGAGCCGCCCGCCGAGCGTCAAGGCCGTTCTGGTGTTGAGCACTCTTGTGCATTGTAGGGTCTCCTCCAGTACAGTGTAAGCGGCGACCGCAGCATCTCTACCGGCTGTTTGGACTCCACAGCCAGAAATAGCACCCGGTCGCAACAAGTTCAACTTGGCTCGCGTTTCAGCCAATAGCGAGCTAAACCCCGTCGAAGACGATACTTCTCGAATTTGTTATCGACTTCAACAGGGTTCCTTTTTCTGACACTCGCGTCTCTCGCTGCGTTCACTTCATTCGCGAATTTGCCTCGAAGCGCGCACTGCTCCGACCGAAGCCCCCACCAAGACACCACTCACACTCTTCACCACCACGATGGAGTTTGCCCGCCGCTTTTCCCACACGAGCGAGATGCTCCAGGCCACGACGTCCAAGGACGCGCGGCAGCCCATGGGCCTGCACGTGGACACGGGCTCCAGCCGCAGCCCCAAGGGCCCCCAGGAGCCGCAGCAGGACTCGAGCCCCGCGGCCAGCCCCATCCTCGGCCCGCGCTCGGCGCCGTCGTCCACGCACCACGAGGACGCGATGCGGCGCCGCCGCAGCCACTCGGAGTGCCTGCTGCTCGCCAAGACGCACGGCTCGCAGGACCTGCCCGGCCCGTGCGCCGAGTACATCAGCAACGTGAAGCAGATCCTGGCGCGCAACGACGACCAGCTCATGCAGTTGAAGCGGCGCCGCAGCATGAACCTCAGCCACCCCTCGCTGTTCAAGTAAACCGCGTATCCACTCTCCGCGAACGAAAGGAGGTCCAGCCGACGCACACACACACACACACACACAGCGAAGCCAGCTGAGCTGCCTTTGGTCGCACGTCCACGACGTTATTTTATAAGCAAGGAATCGAGCCGTTGTATTTAATACCGAGAACAGTATACTCTTCCGTCCTGAGCCCGCACACACTCCGCCTCATTTTGTTGAGTCGACTGAATGATTGATTAATGAGGTGTTACTACTACGCTAATCGTTGCTGCGTGGACAGCAGGGGCACCGCTATCGTGCCCTCCTGCAGCGCGCAGATGGGCAGGCGACAGAGCTCGCACTCGTAGAGCTCCCAGGAGTCAGACGAGGGCGAGTCCGCGTCCGCCGGCTTCCCGCGGCGCTGCAGGCCGCGCACGAGTTGCTGCTGCATCTCGTGGGGCTCCGTCGCCGCGCGCACTCCTCCGGCCGCCTCCTTGCCCGAGAGCCGCGGGGTCGCGCCCGCGCCGTCCCCCGGCACTTTACTCGCTCGACGCTTGAGCACGCCGAAGCGGGACACGCGGCGCTCGCTGCCGCTTTCGGTGCCGTCCGCGGGGATGCTGAGGGTCGACTCGCTGCTGATCCCGCGGCCAAGAGGAGGAGCTCCAGAGCCGGAGGAAGACCAGCGGAACGCCAGACCGTCCCCTCTGCTAACGGAGACCGAGTCCAAAGAGACCCAACGCACCTCCTGGCCGCGCCTGGCGCGAGACTCCATCGGGTGCACGAGCTGCTCCTCGCAGTCGTCGTGCGCGAACATGCAGTCCACGGGGAACACTTCGTCGTCCGCGTCTTGGTCGCTGTCGTCCCCGACTGGGAACGGGTGGAAGCTCGGACACTCGCCGTCGTTCTTGTCGCTGGCCTTGCACGCGCAGCGCTGGGCTGCGAGCGCCTCGCTCATGGCGGAGGACTCGACGCTGAAGACGCTACTGCCACAGCTACACTGCACCATACTTGACGTCGTCGTGTCCTCAACCACAGGCGTCGAGTACGAGAGCAACTGCTGCAGGAACTCGAGGCGCGGGTAGTCGAAGAACTGCGCGCAGTCGCGCGCGAACCGGCTCAGGATCTCGAACGGCGTCATGCCCAGCGCACTGCGCTGGAAGAAGAGCAGCATGCCGGTGAGCACGTGCTGCAGCTCTGTGGTGTCTTCCGCGTCCCGCCCCAAGACGACGAACACGACGCAGCCGGCCTCTTCTCGCAGCCGTCGCTGGAGCACGGGGAAGTAGAGCGGCGCGTGATGCACGAGCTGCTGGAACAAGTGCACGTCCGACGTGAGCTGCGCCTCGACGCTGGCCTTTAGGTGCGGGTTGAGCAGGAAGACGCTGCGGTGCTCGTCCTCGTACAGCTCCTCGACCAAGCTCTCGTGCGCGTACGGCCTGCCTGGAGGCGTGGAGCTGTCGTGCCACGCCAAGTAGACGAAGTGGACGAAGTCGCTCTCGTGCTTGGCCTCGAACGCCTCCATGGCGAGGACGTCCTTGCTCACAGGCCCGTGGCCACTCCCCACGCAGCTCGTCACTGCTCGACGATCCTGCGCTCTGGTGATGTGAGTGGCCAGGAAGAAGTTCCAGAAGAACCGGACGGGGACAGTCACGCCGTTCGCCTCCGGTCGGCGGCTGCGTGGTGCTGCGCTGACGAACGGCCGAAGAGTTGATGCCAGTGAGCGATGGGCGTCTGCAGCCGCTGAAGCTGAAGTCTCGCCGCCTGACTGGTAGAGGCTGATGATGAAGGACTCGTCGCTCGCGGTCACCGGCAGCTCGTACACGTCGTTGATCACCTTGCGGACATGCTTGGCGATGGCTTCCAGACTCGGCCTCTTGCGGGCGTCTCGGGTCAAGATCTTGCCGCAGAGTTCAGTCAAGGCTGTCACCACTTCCTCCTCCTCGGGGCTGGAAGGTTTCAGCGCATCAAACACCTTCTGCTTGTGGTCCGAGCGGAAGACAGCCTGGTCTTGGATGACGACGAGGTGCGCGTACAGACCTGCCCAGTCATCTACAAGCAACAAGGTGTCAGTCAGCGTCGTGGGGTGAGTCACATGTGGCCGTACCGTTCTGGAAGAGCAGCTCCTGCGTCACCAGTTCGTACAGCAGGCACCCTAGAGACCAGATATCGCTGGCGAGGGTGACCTTCACCTCGACGTCTTCGCTGCCTTTGATCTTCAAGACCTCGGGGCTCTTGATGGCCTCAGTGCCTCGTGTTCGAGATAAGTACATGAACTTGTCAGTCCTCTGGACGGCGACGGGGGACGCAGTCCCCGATGTGAAGGACGAGAAAATGAACGTCCGCACTGGCAACTGGTGCGAGTCGACGAGCTTGGACTCGCCGAAGTCGGCGATGCACAACCAGGCCTTGAACTCCCTGTTCGAGGCGTCGTCGTCGTCGTCGTGTTCGTCCTCGTTTTCGAGCAGCCTTCGACTCAACTCCCGTGCGCTGGAGCGGACTAAAATGTTGTCACTCTACAAGATCACGTCAATGTTATCACTTCTGATGTGATCCAAGTAGTGTATACTACCCTTACCTTGATGTCGAAGTGGCAGACTCCTGCTTGATGGATGCGAGAGAGACACTGACAGGCCTCTTCGAACGCCCGAAGGATCATCACCAAGCACGTTCGGAATGGCGCTTCACCGCCCGACCGGTCGATTGTAGCTCTCCAGTCAGTCAGCGAGCACGGGCAGTACTCCATGACAATCTCAAAGGTTTGTTCCGCGTGGTGATTGCCGAAGTCCACGAGTTGAGTAGCCGCTAGATCCCCACGAAGCTTCGACAAGATGGATACTTCGTTGTAGACCCCACTCAAAGCGCACAACTCCCCCGGTCGCCTCTGGTGCTCGACTACTTTGATAGCGACAGCTTCAGGTCGAGGTAGAGCGGGGTGCTGCTTATACACCGTCGAAAACGCCCCCTTTGCGATGTACTCTCGCGAATGTTTGCTCGATACGAGCAGTGCACTATCCGACTTGGTTTGCGTCGTGTACATGTTGCGGTCGAAGCGATTCGGACACAGCAGACGCAACATCAAGCGGATAGCAGACAGTCGCGCAGTGGAAACAAAAGCTTGCAGTGTCTCCATCTCCAACGTCAGAGCCTCGAAGTACCGTTGGTCCATTTCCACAGCCACCAAATGCTGCTGCAACGTCCACAGCAGTTCATTTGGTCTACTACTCGTGGCTGTATCGTGCTCTGGAACAGACACGCGGGGGCAGATTTTCTCGTCTATCTCCAAGTTGGGGTCTATGATGACGAACGAGACCAGCAGCACGACAGCCAAGGCGTGAAGTCCGGGCTCCAGTAGCAAAAAGTGCTGAGGGAATGGAACATCCACAGAATTTGGCGTGGCTAGAGTCAATTTAGCGATTCCAGACTGGCTGCCGAATGAGCCGAATGAATCGGTCGAGCCGAGCTGGCGTGGAAGCTTCAAGGGAGGTAAACACGTAACTGGAGTGGCGACCTCGACACATTCTGTCGCTGTACCAGTTGTTTCCAGTTGCGAGGGCGTCTGGGTCTGCAGCCACTTCAAGATGGTCGCGACCACGTGAACGTGGTTGAAAGCTTCTTGGATGACAGGGAATTGAGACCTCCGACTCGCTAACACGACCAAACACCGGAAATGCAGTTCCGCTGCTCGATAGACCATGTCTTTCTCCTCTTGGGCCGCGTTCTCAACGATACGGTCGAAATACCCCGCAATGTGACGCATGTGACTGGCAATGCAGATGTCGTAGTCCACCGAAGAGGCCACGTCTTGAGCCGTGTACAGTGCTTGCTGCAACTGCAGAAAGGATTCTTTCATCTGAAAGTGCCCCCTTGCTATGGTTGTAAGCAGTGTTGGCGGCGTCGTCACTGATCGAAATGATACAGCGAGGCTGAGCATGCGTGACGAGCCACTGACAGCGCTAACTCCATTACTTGGAAAGAATAATCCGAGGATAAAGTCCCACAAGTTTTGGTCATTTTCCTCTCCATCGTCAGTCATCACCCGAGGACCTAGTAACCGGATCAGTAGTTCTCCTTTGAGCTGCTCGATGACCTCTTGATCTTCAGTCATGCTGCCGTCCTCACACGGTTTAGTATTTCTAGAACTCCACTCAGTTTGAACGGGTAAAGCCACATCCAGATTCACGAAAGCACTCAGGAAACCTATGGCAAACTTTTGGATGCACACGGCGTCGCGGCCACCGTTTAGACATAATGTGTTGGTCGATAGGGCAAAGCGAAGAAGCGACATTATTGACGAGCAGTCCATGCCCAGCACCCGAACGAGAATTGTTTGGATATCTGGATCGCTAATCCTCTTCATAATTACTGCAAATACTTGAAAACTTTCGTGGATATGACGAACGTATTGCAATTGTTTCGCCATCGGTATCGGGGTCTGTTTAATGACACAATTCAGACCATCGAGTACCTGCAGTAACTCTTTCAAAGAGAGCACAATCCATTCATCCAAGAAAGCCCTCGGAATCCATCGAAAGACCTCCACCATAGCTATGAGGAAGCGCTCGTCGACCTCGTCAATCTGGTCGTCTCCCTCTGCTTCCGCTTCTTCCGCGTGCCCGTCAGCGCTGCTGGCTTCGCCTTTCAATCGCTCGTTAAATTCACGAAGCTTAGTCCGGAACGAATTTATAAAACCCGCATACTTCTTGTCGCCGGTGGCCGAACTAACCTCGTGCCTTCGCTTCCTTTCCAGTCGAAACAACGTCGACACACACGCAATTACGACGCGGAGCTCACATGTGAGTGCGTCTCTTGCATTAACGTCCTGGATGTGGGATCGGCGGCGCACTATACTGATAACCTCGTTGAAAAGGTGCTGGTACAAATCTTCCAAGCGAAGCAAGAGTGCGACGTCCCGGTCCCAGCTCGAGAACGCGGTCTTGTTGTACAAGAAGCGAAGCGAAAGCTGCAGCAGAAGCTCGTACATGATCATCTTTGGCGATGATCTCAAGGCCCTGCGCACACATGGGGTGAATTTTGGTGCCGGCTGGCCGTAGAATGACACAGATCGAGACCGTAGCTCATCAGGATGCTGTTTGCTACAGCAACAGAACGAAATCCTCGCTAGCACTGCGTCACTGGTCCAAATATCTGGAAACAAAAACTGACTTTCACGTAGTCGCGCTCCAAGATCCACCTGTACCGACATCGGACTGAGGCGGAAGAATGCAAGCGCCTTTGAGCTTAGAAACGGCGTAGCTGACGGATTTGTTCCCAGAGATAACGACTTCCGCGACTTGGTTTGAGTCTTTCGTGATAATCCAAATAACAGCGGTTTGCGATCTCCTTTTCCGTGGAGAGCGTTAATAACACTTGTAGACGAAGAAGCAAGGGCTCGAAAAGACCGTATAGCTGATCTGCTCCGGGAATCGGACGCTCCGTCCTTATCGGCATCGTTGTGGTGCAGGTTCTTCCAGAGAGTTGTGATGCCCTGGTTGCGCAAGAATAATCGTAGGAAAACAGGGAATAAAGCCACGAGATCTCGAATGAAGTCGACCAACTCGGAAGGGAGGCGGATTCGAGCTCCGAGCAGTTGACAGAGTTGGTGAGTCAAGCGACAAATGACCGAGTCATCGCTTCTCGCAGTCATAAAGAGGATGTCGAAGCGCATGGCGTACGAGAATTGCGCCAGGATCTGTCGCTTTCTGCTCTCAGTAGCTGCAGCCGCAACGTCCATTTGCTCAACAGAGCTGTTCTTCTCGGAAAAGGCTGCAGAAGCGATCAGTATTTCCACGAGAATGGGGATGATACGCCCCACCAACTTCATTTTCTGCGCCGACCACGGTGCAGGTTTAGCAGACGGATTCGCACCAGCATTCGCCGCCACGTCCGTGAAATGGACGTGCATCTCGCAGATAACATTCACGAATGTTTCAGGCAGCGACTCGTGCGGCATAACGGCACCACACGCAGCCTCAGCCGCACTCAAGATACTGAGCTCTTTGTCGTTAGAGCTGAGGTCGATACAATTCTGGAGAGAGACTTGCTGTGACGGGATGGTCGTGTTAACGGAAGTCTCTTTGAGGATTACTTGGTCGGGCGACATGAAATTATCCCGGATAGCGGAGAACCTGCAACTCTTTTCATTAGTATACACAGCGGTTAGGCAACCAAAAGCGTTAACACTTACGTGAAGTATGGTTCGAACGTTCTTTTGGCCGAGAACGAAGTCGACAACAGCAGCGCCGACGGCTTCAACGTTCCATCGGCAACTGTGATCGCAAACTTGTTGAAATCGAACTCGACTTGGCGAACTTGGATCACTGCGCTCGAGGACAAATCTGGGCCCGTACTGTTCGAAGCTAGAATGTAGAACCCACACGCCTCAGGCATCAGAGCGACTGAATAGCCTGCGGGGATCATGGACGAGTTCCACTCTTCTAGCTTGGTGTCCTCGTCAAGGTACGGCTCGCAGCACAGTTCAAACACGACAGCCTGCACCTGCGGTAAGAAGCGCTTCCAGCAGTGCTCCACGAGGTAGTACACCTCCGAAGTCAGACGCAAGGTGTGAACGGGGGTCTGCGTCAGTACGTCGATATCTTTCTTGCGCAACTTTGCCAACTGAATCGCGTCGTCATTCTTCTTGACGTCTTTGCCCTTCACCAGCGTCAGAGTTCGTACGGCCTGTCGAAACTTGACGTACACCGTGATCGCCGCGTCCTCTTCTTTCACCAGCAAATAGGTTCCCGGTGGCTGGCTGAGTAGTGAAGCCATTGCAGCATCACAACTCGGAGCCAGAACCGCAACAAAACGGTGATCTTTTTGAGTTCTCGCTGTCGATATTGGCTTGGAGTCGTCGTGCCCGGCGTCTCCAGTAGGCGGACGGTAGGCAGCAGCACTCTGGTCCTCTGATTTGTCGCTAAGCACCACGACAGCGGCCCCGACTGCCAACTCCTCCTCCTCGCGGTTGCTGCCGCGTCGAGACAGCATCCGCGAGCGCTCCGACATGGAGGGGGCGGCACGGGGTGCCACACTCATGGCTCAGAGCTGGGCGCAATCCCTCGGTACCAGAGGAAAACAATGTTCGCAGCTAGTCGCGGCTTACAGCAATGCAGCGGTTACGATGGTGAGAGGGTGCGTGCAGCTTCCAAACCTGAAGTTGAAGTGGTGTCGGTGACGATTGGCTCAAAGTGCTCAACCTGAATTATTCTTGCCTTTTTTTGTATTGATCAAAATGAACGTTCCAAATTCAGATCTAATTTAGATACGACATCTGTGATGTCTGAGTACAGTATGACACAGATTCTTTTTTTTTGATTGGCTTGTACAATGCTGCGGTTACCGGTAACAGGTGGCGTCTAGCGCATGTTCCGCCCGCGGGCAACTGCTCAGCTGCAGGACTGCACTCCGCTCAGGCCCCTCGAAACTTCAGCTCGACGAGGTCAGAAGAACAGACTGGATCGGGACACGCCCTCACAAATTGCACAGAGACAGAGGGGTACTGGGGGGCGTCCACATGGGAGAAGAGGATGCTGGCATCGCTGCGGACGTACAGGCAATTGAAGGGGGACCTGCTTGTGCCAACTTCGTTCGTGATTCCTGCTGGCGACAAACGCTGGCCGTCGATGACTGGGAAACGCGGCTACGAAAATTCGTTGGGAGGAAGGGTTCTCTGCTCAAGTGGCCAGGGATTGGAAAAAATATATTGGCCAGCATTTTTCAGCGTTAG
>JAIKVJ010007339.1:0-12157 GCA_024679225.1 Phytophthora pisi
GACTGTAGCCACTTGTGCGTGTAACCCCGTTACAGTGGCAACGAGAAAATGCTGTCGGAGATGGCAGCCATGATGCTGTCCATTAAGCGCCAAGATGAAGAGTTTGCAGCCATGAAATGCTACAGCGCTGCGCCGAGTGACTCACTCGCTGTGATGTCTGAGTCGGATGTCCATGCTAGAGAGCAACCACCGACTGACCCGTGGATGGAGGTCACGGTGAAGATCGGAGATACCCAAGTGCGGGGACTTCTGGACACTGGATGCATCACGTCCGCCATGGACCGGCAGACCGTGGACAAGTTGGGCTCTGATGTCGCGCTGTGGGCGAAGTCAGCGTTGTACCGGAAGGGACTGGGATGACGACGCACCGGGCCACTGCCGCGTTCAGATTGTTGGACTTCTCGCAGACGCGAGTGTGCATGCAGGTCTTCCGCGTGTCGAAAACGCTGCTGTACCCGATCATTCTGGGTCGTGACTTCATGCGAGACCAGAAGATGATCCTCAACTTTGAGACTGGCACTATCGAGTGGGACGGCATCACCGTCTCGATGCAGACTGGGAAGCGCTCTGCACGTGCGTCCACTCATGTCGCGGTCCTGCAGACAGACACTGAGTGCCGTGCAGAGATCCAGGTGGAGGACCACGCACCAACACCACTAGAGGATATGGTCGAGCGCGATGAATTGACACTGGACGAATTTGAGTCGATCATGCAATTGATTCGCGAGTTCGAGGCGGTGTTTTCAGGCGCGCTCGGGACGATGAAGCGTAGGCCCTACGTATTGCGACTCCGTCCTGACGCAGAGCCCGCGACTTGCCGACCGTACCCGGTGCCACGAGCGTACTACGATGCGTTCCGCAAGGAAATTCAGCGACTCATTGACATTGGCGTGCTGAAGCGGGACTCTTCTTCGGAATGGGCCTCGCCGGCCTTCGTTATCCCAAAGAAGGACGGCTCCGTGCGATTGGTGGGCGACTTCCGCAAGCTGAACAAGATGTTGCGGCGCAACTACTACCCCACCAAGGATCCCAAGGAGATGATGCGGTCGCTTACGAAGCTCAGGTTCAAGTCGGTCTTTGATGTGCCGATGAGTTCCTATGCCTGCTTGCTGGCTGAGCTTAACCGCAGAGCGACGACCATCACGACGCCGCTCGGCAAGTTTGTATTCCTACGACTGCCGATGGGAGTATCGACGGCTCCCGATGAGTTCCAAGCGGCCATGGATGAACTACTGGGCGACTACGTCCGCGTGTATCTGGACGATATACTGGTGTTTTCAAGCACCTTCGAAGAACACTTTCTGCACCTACGTGAGGTTTTCACTCGCCTGCAGAACGCGGGACTGACGCTGCACCCCAAGAAGTGCAAGGTGTGCGCTACAAAGATTGAGTACCTCGGCTACCAGCTTACTACTGAGGGCATTGCAGCGATGCCGAAGAAGGTGGAGGCGATCTCGGCAATCGCTCCGCCGAAGGCGCGCCGAGAGCTGCGCCGTTTCGTTGGCATGGTGAACTTCTACCGCGACATGATGCCACGACATGCCGAGATGCTGGCGCCGCTGACCCAGCTTACGTCACCAACCCAACCATTTCGCTGGACCCAGCAACATGATGCTGCTTTCGAACGAGTGAAGCAGTGGCTTCGTGAGGCAGTAATGCTGGTGTTCCCCGAGACTGGTGTGCCCTACCATGTTTTCACGGACGCGTCTAGGCTGCAGCTAGGTGCTGTGATCACGCAGAAGAACAGACCATTAGCATACTGGTCCAAGAAGTGCAGCCAAGCGCAGACGGCTTACCCGGCGAACCGACTGGAGCTACTCAGCATCGTACTGCTCCTGCGAGAGTTTCGGTGAACAACCCCGACAGCGCCGAGGCTGCCTACCTCGTTGACCGCCACTGGCTGTGCCGCTACCCAAGACCGGTTCGATGCATCCACGGCGGCGAAAGTGAATTCAAGTGTGAGTTTGCTGAGCTACTGGAGAGCTACGGGATCGAGTCCGTGCCGACGACTACGCGCAACCCGCAGGCAAACGCGGTCATCGAGAGGGTGCATCGCGTCATTGGCGAGAAGATTGCGGACGCAGGAGATTACGACGAGTGAGGAATGGGAGACCTTCCTCCACAACACTACCTTCGCAGCACGAGCCTCAAATCACTCGATGCTGAAGGCGTCGCCAGCTCAACTCGCGTTTGGCCGCGACATGTTCGTCGACCTGGCGCACAAGACAGACTGGGAGGCTGAACATCTCCGCAAGGTGCAGCTAGTCCGCCTGCACAATGAGCGAGAGAACCGTGGGCGAGTCCAGTGGGACTATCGGCCAGGAGACATGGTACTACTCCGACGCGATGCCGGAGTGCAGAACAAGATGATTCCGTTGTTCGACGGGCCCTACCAAGTCGTGGCCCTCCAAGAACATGGTACGCTGACACTTGGCAAGGGTCGCTACATGGAGACCGTCAGCGTGCGCCGCGTGCGCCCTTGCAAGCAGCAGCGTGGAGGAGACTGTGAGGCTGCCGCACATGATGGATGAGTACGCGCGCCTCATGTAAGCTCTACGGACGGCCGTGCGCCAGCACGGATGTGGAGCTCGACTTGCATTTTGTATAACCTCGGTTGAACCAAGCCGAGTACATGTTGAACCAAGCCAAGTACATGTGTAGCTGGAGATTGCAGTTGGTTGACGTTGAAGTTGAAGTGGTTAGGACGCAAGGAGACCACAAGGACGTACTAGGAGACCAAGGAAGCACGAGAAGTCTAACCAACGGCAAAATACACTCAGTTGACAATTTTCCCTCTACTACAACAACTACCATGTGACACAATGGTCTCAACGAGAATATGTTTTACGGCATCTTGCAGACGGAGATGCGTGGGCTGCGCAATGCATTCAAGCTGATTTTGAACGACTGCAACTCGCCATTCACGTTCGCTAGTGTCAATCAAATTGAATATGACTACTGCGCTGAATGAACTGTAGCGGGAATCGGTATCGTGTACTATCATGCCTTCTAGGTAAACGATAACTTACGACAACTACTGCTTGGCGTTGCATGTCTGGCTAAAGATTTTATTACGAAATATGTAAAGCCGTGGGTTAAGATGCAGCGTGACGCTAGAAAGGCTAGTAGTGGAATGAGCATCGCGGAGCCACGAGGTAGTAGTTACCACTATCCAATTAATGATGATGGGAATAACACGCACACTGAAACAATGGATGAATAACAGTGGATCCCATTTGCGTTTGCTATGGCTCAATCGCGCGCTCGATTGCTTGCAACGTGCGAGAACACTGCCTGTGAACCTATGCAAATGGTTATTCATGGTGAAGGAGGAAGTGGCAAAAGTTGGCTCATTAGGCACATTGTCAAGGACGTACTAATGTGTTCAGCGAGCACTCATCCTCCAGGCGAACGTCGAAACGAGTTCTTCTATTGGCACACCAAGGCACTGCGGCTTTTAATATTGAGGGGAGGACGATATGTTCTGCACTGGAGCTTAGTTCCTTCTCAGGAAATGCCTTTTCCAGTCCTTATTCTTCGCTTACTATTCAAAAGGGGGGAGCATCAAAACTTAAACGGCTACACGACGGACGTACATCTGGTTATTATTGATGAATTTAGCATTACCTCCTGTGGTATGCTGTATTGGATAGATCAAAGAATGCGCGAGATATGGCCACGAGGTAGTCACCAGCCATTCGGCGGGATAGATATTATATTCACCGGCGATTTAGCTCAGCTTGATCCGGTTATTCCGTACGCGTTGCCCACGCCGATCTCAAAAATCCTCAACCCTACACAATTATTAGGACGGCAAATATCTCGCTTGTATGTGCTCTAACGAGTCAGAACCGAGGTAAAGCAGATCCCTTGTGGTTCGACGCCTTACGAAGCCCACGACGCAAGTGTCCTACTCAGAGTGATGTTGATTTATTCAATTCTAGATATTACAGGGGAAATCAGATGCCTCCTTGGGTCTCCCAAGCTAAGCACATGGCGTATTTGAATGCAGACGTCTTGGAAGCGAACAATCGCAGTTTGGCAAGCGAGCCTAACCCAACAGTTCATATTCGATCGAAGCATAGTGTAAAGCTAAAGAGGCTAGCACAGCAGCGGAGTATTTCTCCTGAGTCGATCAATGCACTACTTCAAGATGCAGAATTAGCCAGCTCGGACCGAGATCGAGTTGTAGGGAGACATCTCAACATTGCTGTTGGTGCTCCAGTTTCCCTGACATTTAACATGGAGCAGTCAGCAGGCCTTTGCAACGGAACCCCTGGGGTGATCTAGGACATAATCTTTGCTAGTGACATGGATCTGCCTATTCTACTTGTCCAAATTTCTGATCTGTATAATGGCCCTTCGTTCTTGCAGGGTGCTATTTATCACCTGTTACTTTAGCACTCTTCGGCTGTTGTGTCTCTCCAGCCCCTGTCCACCTGTCGTTAACCCTGCTCGGCTGTCGTCTGTTAATAACCTTTGTCAAAGAATATATTATGATATTGCGAGGGGTACATCGGGTTCCATTTATGCACATTATGTATATGTAACGTGATGTGACGTACATACGAACGCCAACTTCAACGAGTTGCAGTGTTACATGTTGAAGTGCAGCTTGTTAATTTAATATATACGCTAATACAACTATTCCCATAACTAAAATAATTTTCCTGTACTAGCATTGATATGTGCTACATGTCTTAAGCTTATCAAGTAAAAAAGTATACCTATCTCAAATTTGTGTGAGCTACGACCCTGTTTGCCTGATGGAGCGCCTTTGACGCAACTCTGTGGTTAATAACTACTCACACTAGCACAATACATCTAGTTATCTTGAGAGTAAACAGCAAATATACATGTTAGGTTATTTGGATAGCAGGTCCCTAGTTCGCAACACCCGAAGCGCTCGCTACGCTAGCCTCTAATCAGTTAACCTGTTGAGCAAAATGCAAACTGTACACCAGGTAGATGTACGCAGATGGGAGCCCTCTAGCTCGTGACGCTGATTTGAAGAGTGTGGGCGCGGTTCGCCGCTCGCGCAAGTTGCTCAGCTTCGTAGTCTTGAACGCGTCCATCCCCGAATCTCACTGACCACTTGTACACACCGTCAGAGATCCGAAGGGCTACTACTTCTCCGATGAATGTGCTGGTCTCCTCCGAGTTCTCGTTCAATGCAAGCTCATCCATGACACGCCACTGCAGGGCCTGGCCAGGCTGTCGAAGGAAGAGCCGGATTAGCCGGTCTACATCGTAGAAACCGTCTTGATCTGTTTCGCGGGCCAGAGTGGGACGACGAGTTCGAGGGCGCCCAGGTGTTCTCCTTACTGGTACACTTGCCATAGCGGCCTGCACATTCAGTAGGCCCAGGATCGACAAAGTAGCTAGGGCATGAGAACGGACCCATCCTGATCGCACGAACGCTTCACACGTGCAGTGTAGAAGTCCCCGTACGCTTTGGATGCGTTCAGTCGGCCAAATCAACACTAGTTCATAGGCCTCAGGGAGTGTTTGTGACTTCATCAACACTCTGTGCTATGACAGCAGCTCGGCTTCCACTTCGTTGACCTTGATGCCGCGGGGCAATCTCCCGTTTAGAGTGTAGGAATTTCTCAGCGCGTTCGTCGTCAACTTCAGCTCCCAGCAGTCCACGACCCCCATAATGAACTTCGACGTGTTAAACTACCAAGCGGCGACTGCGGCCTCGGCCTTTGAAGACTTGCTTGTAGTTGCTCTCTGTCGCCACTAGTCGCATAGCCTTTGCAATCATCTCAGGGGGAACCGGGCCTTCGCAAAAGTGGGCGGCACTATCAGGACAAAGCGATTCCCCGTCGGACCTCAGAATGCGTGGGAGAATTCCCTGCAAAACACCGCTTGTAGATGCCCTTGAGCTAGGTACACACGTTTTCTGTATCACACTATGATGGGACTCGATACCCTGCTGGCTCGGTGTGATCCCACCAACACCGGCACCGTTGATGTACCAACGGTTCCATCTCCCAGTCAAATACACGTCCTTGAACCACTCTGCGTACGTGCGTAGACCGCGAGCGATACAGTTTTCCGTGATGACAGTAGCCATCTTAACAAACTGCCGGTGCGTTCGAGCCGACCGCAGCAGGTCAACACCAGGCCGAATGATCTCGTCATAGGTCGCCTCGTTGACCAAGAGCGATCGTTTCTTGCGTATCTGCCGGATCATGTGCGGTCAACCCGTTGTGAGGGTCACGTCAGGCCAAACATGCTGAAACGCAGATGCAATAGCTTCCGACTGCCAAAGGCAGGTCTCACTACCACACCCAGGAACGCCTGAGCCCGTTCTGAAATCACCTGAAACATGCGTTCGTACGAAGCAATATACTCGCTTCTGACGAGCATGTACGCCCAGGGAATGAAGCGGTGAACACTCTTCCCGCGCACCCAAGTCACAGCTGCAGAGCCACAGTCCACAACAGTCCACCCGCCAAAATGGAGTTTATACGTGCCGTCAGTTGCACACACGAGCTCGTCACCTTGGTCTCTCACAGCCTTCGTCACGTTTAAAAACACGCGCCTGGAAGTGACGATCACACCGAATGATATCCCCTCCCCTTCGGCTTGACCCTCGAAAGTGAAGGTATCAAGCACCAGCATGTCATCCATCCGTTTGTCGGCCGCGTCCGTCACAGATTCGAACTGCGCACGAGTCGAGCAGACTCGAGTACTAGCCCAAGCAGTGAAGGAAGCATGGTTCGTCACATCCCACCCGTCCGGAGATTGTCGAACGAGGAAAGCTGTGCGAAGGTAACGGGGTACGTTTTGGATGGCGTCGCCACAGCGTCGGGGCTTCAGCGGACAAGTTCTTCTACATGTCCAAACGTGACGTTGATTTTGGTATCGTCGGCGACCGCTTCTTGGCGCTGTGCGCGGAAGACGCTACGTGTAGCAGTCACTTCAAGAAGCCCAACACGCTGCCGACAGCCCTTCCGAGGCTTGGTGAAGGACTTCGGCAAAGACCCAAACTCGACTTGTGCGAGTCTTTTGAAGGACGTGAAATATTACGGCGAGGTTCCACCTTCGGCTACCCTTACGCTCATGCTTGGCACGATGCTGATGGATGATGCGCTACGGAAGCTCATTCCTCCGGTCGTTTACCGCATGAATCGTTGTGACTCGAATGACGCTGAGGTTCTGCGCCAATTCATCGCATACTACATACTGAGCGCCAGAGCGGCGAGGGGTCCCGTGTAGGGCGCATGGATACTGGAACCAAGTCCGAACGGCAACTTGTGTTTTTCGAGCGAAATCCGTGGACGCTGTCGCCGTCGGATCCCGTGCGAGGCGTTGAAGTCCAGCCTGGCCCGGACTCGGACGCGGCACCAGTCACACTCTGAGTAGAGACCGCCGCCCTCCTCTGGTCTAGCCAAGCATGGCCCGTGGCAGTGCCAACACTGCCCGGGCGTCTTCTGTCTCTTGATGCCGAGTTCGGCGCGCTTCTCGTCGCTCTTGCTCTGGGCGGCTCGGCATTCTCTGCACTTGCTGTACAGCCCGCCGTCGGGGTTTTCAGCGCAATCTCGCTTGAGGCACTGCGTGCACTTCCCAGGCTCTCTCGACTGGATAGCCTCGCTTCGTTTAGCCGCGCATTTTTCCCTGCATGCAGCACACGCGGAGTGCTTGTCGCTTGCAGGCTTCTTCTTGTTGCAGTGGCCGCACCTGCCTTCCTCCTGTCTCTGATAATACTTGAACTGTTTCTTGCGCCGGCACGCGATGCACGTGCTTTCACCGTCGGCGAGAGCTCCAGCCCTGCACTTCACACAGATGCCGGCCAGCTTCAGCCTGATGTACTCGGCCGCGCGGGCCTTGCGGGCCTTCTCCTTCTTCTCTTCCTCGATGATGGCGCCCCCTTCCTCGTCCACGAACTCCCCGAGAACCAGCTCTTCGGGCGCGAGCTCCTCGCTAACCAGCTCTTCGGGGGCGAATCCCTCGCTGGCCTGGGCAGCCGCCAGCTGCTTAGCGGCCGTGACGAGGGCCTCCTGCTCCCTGACCCACTCGTCGTCGATCTCCATGAACAGGGCCTCCTTGGCCTGGGACTCTTCGAGATCCCCTCGAACATAGCGAATCGAGCAAACAGGTTAACAACAGTACACAAACAAAGAGTTAACACATCACAAGTTACCTGCATCAAACATGAAGTGGTAGGCGATGCTCTCATAGGACAGGTTTAATCCTTGGAAGGAAGGGTTGACGGATCCACTCGAGGACATGATATCGTCCACAATAATCATCTACTGGCCAAACAACAGAGTTAGCACAAGACAACCAAGCCAAATTTCAGAGAGAGCATTACTTGCCTTGATGTGTTGAACCTTGCTCCGCTTCTTCGGCACGAGGATCCTGATCTGGGCCCCTTTCTTCTGCTCGGCCAGCAGCTTCTTCACGAGCGGCAGCTCGAACGTTGCCATCGTCTGCCTCCAGTCGAGCATGAGCGTGATGCAAACCTTCAACTCCAGCAGCACCAAGATGCGCCCCAGCACCCCGAGGTCCGTTAACGAGAACGCCTCGATGCGCAGCGTGTGTCGCGGTAGCTGGAATCGGAACATATGAGCTTCCGGGTGATTTTGACAGTGCTCCGCCGGAAGGACGCGGGGCGCGAACTGCACGCGCTTCTTACTGGGCCGCTTGCCCGACCCAGTGCTCACCTTGCGCTTGCCTGCCATCTTTGCGCTCCGGGGAAAATTCGCTTGTGAAGGCACAATGGACTGCGCCATGTACAACCAGACAATGGGCGAGTTCTCGCTCGGCCTCTTCGACGTTCCCTCGGAGAAATACTGGATCGGTGATGTAAGCTTCTCAATGAGCATTTCCATTTCAGTAAAGTCACCGCATGTACAGGCCAGCAGAGATGGCGACATTAGCGAAGGACAACAGAGTCAGGAAAAACACCAGGAACGGGTCGTTCTGATCAAAGCTCTTGAATTCCACACCCTCCGCAGCTTCAAGCGCGCATGCCAGGAAATCCACGACCACCTCGACGCCCAATTGGAGACCGCTCATAGACCTCATCTGCTGCTCTTGCAACGCTGCCGTTGTGTCTTCAGAACCAGCGGCTTCATCTCCTAACAGCAGCAGGCTGAACTGGAACTGCGGATGATCGTGGTAGAAGAAGAGAATCCTGTACGAGCAGCCGATCGCTATGTACTCCGCATACATGTCGGAATAGATTTCTGCAGCGTGGAGCACTCGACGCTTCTTCCGGAGTTCTTCCGCTTCTCTGCGTGCCGTCATGGATGCGGTTCCACTTCTCACTCGCTTGGTGGACTCCATTTTAGGTGCAGGTGCCACTTGCACTGCATTTGTGCGTGTGGTGCTGGCTGTCAATCTTGGAGGTGCGCTATCGAAGGTGGAGAACCGATCCCTGGGAATCAGAGCACCGCGCGTCTGCCTCTGCACGATGAATGACTTGGCAGCTCGAACCATTATCTCGAACATAGCCAGCAGTACAGTTCCCGCGACGGAGACGTTTGTGCTTGCTTGTCGAAGTAGTAGCATTCGCACTTGGGTATCGACGAGGATTGTCGGGGTCGCCACGAGAATTACCATGACTCTGCGTGACACGGGCCGTCGTGTAGCGATCAAAATATGCTTCGCCAGCTCTTGTAGTAGCAACTTGAGGACGATGCTGGTACTGGCAAACGCCAGTAGTTCCCACTGGCCTTGGAGGGAAACAAACTGGCTGATTGCGTGCACGTACAGCAATGAGCACGAATAGCATCACTGGGAGATTTCGGGCATAAATCCTCAGGAATCGACGAAACGGCGGCTTCCAGTGTCGACGGTGGTGGGTTTGCTGGATCATGACGTCGCTGTGATATTTTGTCGATGCTTGTGTCTTCGAGGAAGGTTTGGGCGCTTGTCCGCTGGCAATCAGTCCGCGCACTGTTTCAGTCTGAAAGATATGCCGCACGAACACGTCAGCGATCACCATGATGTAGAACCCCCAGAAAGCCGCAATGTACACGCACGGCTTAAACCGATGCCACGATGCAGATACGATCGAGTACATCGCAAAGTCACCACCCACAACAATGACAGAAGACAGCACGAGATGTGGTCCAACGCGGACAAGGAGCTTGGCCGTGCACTGTAGAATATTCAACCTGTGAGTCACCGATCTGGTCTTGCTAGGTTGACTGACAAACTGCTCCGGTAGAAGCTTCGTAGCCATCAGAATGACCACACACATGGAGAACACGCCGCAGAACCACGCAATATTGGCAGCACTGAAGTTCGCGTACGACTGCTGCCCTGGAGGTAGCCCCGTGAAAACATTCCCCACGGTGAAGCAGTAGCTGAACAGCCAGCCCACAGCGATGCAGAGCAAAGAGTTGCGCAGGACGAGTGCTAGCGTCTCCAATGCGAGCCTTAGAGGTGGAATGCACGCATTGGGCACAGACCATAAACCCATCTTGCTTCGTTCCCCTGCTCACGAGTTTAGCGTCAGAACATGCAAACAATGTCAGCAACTCACTCACCAGAAATAGGTAGACGTAATTGGACTGCCGTACCGGAATTTACAGATATGAGAGGCATCATTAGTCCCCAGTTGTCCGCTAGTCAGCCTTTTCACGACGCAGCAGGGACGAGCCGAAACTCGCCCCATTGAGGTATGACGTCAATATATTACCACTACAGTATAGCGCAAGAGTAATTTAGTCGCTACTTCGAGTATCGCTGAAGTGAGATACTCGACCGCGTATCGCTACGGTGAGAATACCCGACGGTAGTACAACTACTCGCGAGCATCGTCGACGAATACGATAGACTGCGTCGTATCCTTATACTTTGCCTTGGCCCCACCATTTACCACACGACGATAGCCGGTGGAGCCCCGACCTGTTCGCTTAGCGACAACTCCTCGGCCAGTCGTAAAGTACAAGAAGACGCTTGCCGCCACGAACACCAGCAGACTCATATTCCAGCCGAGAGGCAGCCCCGCGCTGAGCTGCTCGGCCAGCAGCTCGGACTCTATAGAGAACGTCACCTTGCGTTGCAGCGCCTCCAGGTACAAAAAGGCGCCCGTGAGCCACGCCACCAACTCCGGCGGGCTGCTACGCCCCGCGTTCGCCCCGGATCCATGCCGCGACAAAACTGGTTGCTTCTCAAAATGCTCAACGAAGTGGATGCGCTCATCGTCGTCTTGGACCCCCATCCGCTGGAGGAGCACAATGGTGTAGCACAGATCGAGACACAGCTCCATCTCGTTTTCCATGGTAGAACCGAGCGCGGACGATCCCGTTGCAGACAGCTGAGATGACGCTGCGCCAGCCACTGCGTCCTTATATGGCAGCGCGCAAATACTCTTGGCAGCATCCTGGAGAGCTGGAAGTGTTGGCGTGGGCAGCTGCAGCTGAGCTAAATTATTCTCCTCCTGCTTGTTACCGGCATACTCCAACACTCGATTCGCAGAGATCACGGCTTCTCTCAGCACTCCCGAGGCGTAAAACGATCCAAAGCCTTGAGGCTGCGGAGCGCTGCCCAGGAAGCAAAAGTTTTGGGACGGGCAGTTGGTATTGCTCGAGGCTACGTGCGACTCTAGCAGCGTCATGCACTTGACAGCGTCACCAGAGCCTCCCACCGTCACGTTCACACCTTCCACCACTGTTGTTTGACCTGCTAGATAGCACGGGTGCTGCAGCGTGTCCGCGTTTGCCATGTCGGCCTGCTGCTGCTTCAACTCGAGCTTCACCACCGCCTGCCGCACTTGGCTCCGACTGAATCCTGGGTACTCGCGCCCGTAGAAGTCGCTCGTGTTGAGCGCCACGTTGACCTGTCGCTGTCTCTTGCTGCGTCTCCAGCGCTCGCGCACGTCGAACACCATCTCGGCCGCGTCCGCGTCCGACTCGGACGTCGTTGTCCCCGCGCGTCCTCCAGCGTCCACGTGGAGCACGCCGAAGACTTCCACCTGTCCAGGACTGAGCGACGGTGCCACGTGGCCCGAAAAGTAGTTGGTCCCCACCACCGAAAAGTAGCGGCGCCACGCGGGCGTCACCACGCGCAGGTCGCCGCTGGACGTGACGCTGTCGGCGTCGGCGTCGGGCGCCGGCGCGTTGAGCGCGAAGGGGAAGCGGCCGTCGCTGCGCGCGCGGTCCCGGAGCTGGTCCAGACGTCGCGTGACGCGCGC
>JAIKVJ010007340.1:0-12634 GCA_024679225.1 Phytophthora pisi
GGCAGCTCCATGGAGAAGATGAAGCGCCTCACGATCGGCGTCGAGATGGCTGCGCAGCCGAGCGTGCTGTTCCTGGACGAACCGACCAGCGGCCTGGACGCGCGCTCCGCCAAGTTGATCATGGACGGCGTGCGTCGAGTGGCCGACTCGGGACGAACCGTGCTGTGCACGATCCATCAGCCGTCGTCGGACGTCTTCTCTCTCTTCGACAGCTTGCTGCTGCTCAAGCGAGGGGGTGAGACGGTGTACTTTGGTGAATTAGGGCGTGGGGGCAGCTCGATCGTCCGGTACTTTGAGGCCACGCCAATGACACGAGCGCGCTGGGCCTCTCGAGCTACCCGTTGGGCTGCCGAGTCGTGCAGAACGCGCCAGCGAGTGTGGGCGAGGTCTCAGTCAAGCTATACGTGGACGAGGTCTTCGGAGTCAAGCACGAGCGCATTGGAGAGTACATCGGCGTCTTCGTGGCCATCCTGCTCGTGTTTCGAGCGCTCACAGCGTTGGCCATGCGCTTCGTCAACCACCAGCAGCGTTAGATACAAATAGATACATCTACAAGTTGAAGTTGATATCATGTTCCACCAATCAAAGCTCCGTTATGTGAACAAAAACGAATTTACGTTCCACACGCACTAGTTCATAGATGTCTTCCACCGGTGCACAAGACCAGCTTGATGATGCTGCATGAGATGCAGGATGCTCATAAACTACCAGACGAGTGTAGCTATTAACTGACCATTGATAACTACAGTAGCTGTATAGCGATTGCCCCACAATGTTCTTAGCGACGAGTAACTTGTAGATTCAGGGCAGATAACAGAAATATCCCTACCAGGAGCAGTGCACGACCAGCAAAGTAGACGTTACTCTGACGAAGCCACTACTGCAATGAGGTCTCTTAGGAGCGACCAGAGCCTCTCTGGACTTCAGGTACGTGCGAGTGAGTACTCGCTGCCAACTGGTCGTCGTTGTGTTCCAGCCGCGTTTCGTCATTTTCCATTCTACTCGGTAGAAGAACAACCCCCCTTCATGGCTTCCAGCCCGATACGAACGTCTCGCCTGCGCTACCAATACAGCGGAGGTATTTCCTATTGCGCTGTATCAAAAGGACGGAGGACACCCGAAACATCACAAGACGGACGATTCTCGTGGGACGAGGACCTCGACCATACTTGCAATTCCCTCGTGAGACCCCGGGTGCGTCTGCTATACAAGGACGAAGACCAGCGCTCTCGCTATTGCGCGATTGCTAGACTCCGTTCTGCATGGCGCGGACACCAACTCCAGCAACAGTCAAATAGCGCGCAAGGCTCTCCGCTACCGCAAGCTCACAAGCCGCCTGGACGACATCGATCCGACCGATCCTACGTTCGACGTCTCCGCATTCTTCGGTGTCGAGTGGTGCAAGTTGTCTCGTAGTGAAGAGTAGACCAGCATATCCAATGAACGAGCTGTGCTTCATCCTCTTAACTGTTGGGCACTTCAACTAACGTCCACGACAGGCGCAGATGCACGTCCAGACCGCCACTGGCCAGGATAATGCCTCGTAGTCGCCAGCCAATACTCGTTCGCTCTCCATTGATCGTCCAGGGCGATTCGCCCTAGCGATGTTTACCGCACCGGCAGCGGCCAAATGCCCATCGGCATCAACACTAAACATGGACAATTGACCTCGTCACACGTCGCAGGAAATGGATTTTCATCTATTTAGCCAATCGCGGTTCCCGCTGAGAAAATGGCTGCACCCGCGCCATAATCAAACCAGGAGCTACGCGGAAGCCCAAGTGCGTCATTCCTCAATTCTCCTCGGAGCCCACAGCACGATGCGCTCGCCTCGCCGCGACACCCACGAAGACGCCGCGCAGCTGCAGCGCGCCACGCACCTGGTGGTGCTGCAGCACGGGCTGTTGGGCAGCAAGCACGACTTCGCGCGCTTCGTGGAGATCTTCCGCGCGCAGTTCCAGGCGGACGAGCTGTACCTGCACGCGGGCGAGAGCAACGGCGCGAGCTTCTTCCAGACGTACGACGGCGTGGACCAGGGCGGCGAGCGGCTGGCCGACGAGATCCAGCAGCTGGCCGCGAAGATGCCCAAGCTGCAGAAGCTCTCGATGATCGGCCACTCGCTCGGCGGACTCTACAACCGCTACTGCATCGGCCTGCTGCTGGCCCGCGGGTTCTTCGACAAAGTAGAGCCGATGGTAGGGTGCAGACGACGTATAGATAGCTGTAGGAGTGCAGGTTGACTTACCGGTTTGTTTGTGGTTTATTGGACGTGGTGCAGAACTTCGTGACGCTGGCGACGCCGCACCTCGGAATCCGGCGACCTCGGCGCGGCGCGACCAACGTCGTGTTCAATGCGCTGATGCCCAAGATCTTCAGCAGGACGGGGGCCCAGTTGACTCTGAATGACGAGGCAACGGAAGAAACACAGGAGCTGAGCAATGCGTCCCGGGCGTTTATGGACAAGGACTTCCATCCAGGTACGGCAACCTAAGGGAGCTGTTATTTGCTTGGGGATATCGAGCTGACTGTGACAGTGTTGTGCAGCTTGGTCCGATGTGAAGGGGCCGCTGCTTGTCAGCCTCCCAGGTGGTGCGAAGACGCACCATGATCAAGAAGCATTCGAGCTGTACGACTGCGCTCTCAGTGATCGGAAGCTGCAAGTGTTCGCGAACAAAGAGGACGGCGTTGCGAGCAAGTTGAAGTTCGAAGTTGATCTCTCGTGCGCAGACGTAAAGGTACTGCTCCCCAATGGGAAGAAGATTGACGACGACCCCAGCTACTACTCCAGCTTCATCGGATGGGGGCAAAACGGTGAAGACGAGAAGACCGACGACTTCGGCAACTTCGATATCCAGATCCGTTGGACTGCCGAGTCTTCCGGCGCAACGCCAATTGAGACGAACCTTTGCGTGCTTCGCATCCCAGAGGAAGACGTTCAGCGTGACTGGAGATGGCTCGTGGCGCTTAGTAACACGAGCTTTGGTGTGCGCTGCGTGACGTCGGGTGAGAGTGTCAAGAAGAGCAAGCACGGTGAATCCACAGCGCCCCCTCTGCTCAGCTGCTTGACGCGGGGTCAGTTCATGCAGGCGCTACAAATGTTCAAGGCGCGCACGCTGTACTCGAGCATCTTCTTCGACATGCAGGTGCCGTACACGTGCGCCGCTGTACGCGCGTTCAATCCGTACCGCTTGAGCGGGAGGGAGTTCCTGATGTCGCCGATATACACCCACATCGCGTTCGACTCGCTGAAGAGCGCACGCAAGCTGCGCGACACGATTCCGCTCAAGGTCAAGCGTCTCGCCCTCAAGTACATGACGCCGAATCGTGCGGCTGCTTCTTCTCCCTCAAATGACGAGGAGCAGTCGAGCAGTGGCCAAGATGTCGAAGGCAGCGGCATCAGTAACACCAGCAGCACTCCAAGCAGCAGTAGAAGCAATCGGCGCCACGCGTCCGACCCTGGCAGGAAGACTTCGCACTCCAGCGACAGTGGCAGACGCAGACACCATTTCCATCGTCATCGTGGGAAAACTGTCGGCAGTGCGCCGTCAAAGCAATCAGCCGGCACGCGACCAGAGCCGTTCGAGGCAGGCGACGTGATATTGGACCAACTGCCGTACGCCTTCACTGCCGACGTCGAGCAAGACGAGCTGCGTGGCATGCTGCTCTCAGTGCAGAGCGTGGGGTGGCGCCGCATTGATGTCCTGTTTGGAGGCATTTTCTCGCATGAGCACATTATTGCCAAGCGAGCAAACCCAGACAAGCCCTTGGACTCGGGTATCGACGTCGTCCACCACGTAATGGACACCTTCCTGCTCTAAGATAAAATGATTAATTGGAGTAATGGGCTCTTCTACAAACTGCTATGCTGACTGCTCTCCGATCCACTCTACTTGGCCAAAGAGCAGCTCAGTGGATTCGTCGTACTGCACGTTCTTGAGTCGGAAGCGTCGAACTCGCTGGGTTTCAAGGATCAACGACTCGCGCTCTCCAGTTTCATCGTCGAAGCCAGTGAAGTGGACATCAGTCACGAGAAGCAGATCGCCGACGGGGTAGCCTCCAGGGTTTCTCTTCTTGTGCCTCAAGACCTCAGTCATTGACAAATACCCGACGATCGCAGTCGATGGAGCCCTCTCGTCTGCTGGTCGACTCACCATCTCGGCAAATGACGTCAAGTTCAGCAAGCGGAGGTCGTGCACTTCTAGCGTTTGGCGACCGATTGCCGGGTATTTCGCCACCTCGAAGATGAGCGGAATGGTGTCGGGTAAACTGGCAGCAGCACTGTTGTTTGCGACTACTCCGAAGTCGCTGGTGTAGATTGGCGGTGCATGATTCGTTGCTGGAGTTGGCGCTATCAAGTCGAAGGAGTGCAGCACAGCCAGAGGACCCGCCAGAAACGCCACCAGTGCCAGCGGGAGGGACCACAACAGGAATTGATTATCACTCGGCATCGCAGTGTGCGCACTTGGTACTGATCAGCGAATTGAGGAACTGGCATCGCATCGACGTGGAATACTACCGAGCACCATGGCAAGAGAGATTCCTCGCAGAATGAGCTGCTATAAGATTCCTAAACTTAAGTTGGTTCCAATTCTGACCGAGGACGATGGAAGTACAAAATCCAGCGACAACTTCCACACTCGCAAACGCGTTAGAATTATAAAGTTGTACTGAGCTCACGCTACTTTTTGCCCTTCTTCTTGCCTCCTTTCTTCCCTGCCTTCTTCTCGGATTCAGTAGCTTTGCGCTTCTCCTCTTTCTTAGCCATGTACGCGCGGTAGGCGACCTGGATGATCCTCGCAGCCGTGTTCTGAGCCTTGAGCTCTTCCTTGCGCAGTGCCTCGAGCTCCAGCAGCCGCTGACGCTCCTCCTCTTTCTGCTTAATGGTGGTCATCTCTTCCTGCCACCTCTTCTGGAAATTCTCCAGTCTCAGAGCGTTCGCGGCCTTCCGTTCCTGTAGCTCTTGCAGTTGTGCCTGCTTTGCCTGCGTGTCCTGTTGATACTTATCGTTCCATTCGGCCAGCTCGGTCTGAAGTTGCTCGTGACGGTCCTTGAGGAAGTGCACAGTCTCGTCGTGCACCTTGGTCTCGGTCGAGCACTTGCCCTGCAGATCCTTGATTCGGTCGTGCTGCTCCTCCATCAGCTGGTGGTACATTCGAGCCGTGCTGCTGCGCTTGGCCTTGGCCTCGTTCCGCGCGTAGCGGATGTCGATCTGCGTCTTGGACTTGACAGCGAGGATCTGCTCCTTGAGGCGGAGGATCGCGGCCTTGTGCTCCGCCACCTCCTTCTGGTGCTCGAGCTTCTCCCTCGCTAGTTCCGCCCCGAGCCTCTTGACCTCGTCGACTGCTTCTCGCTCCTTTTTGAGGATCTCGTGGGCCTTCTCCTGCGTGCTCTTGCCGTCGGCCACGAACGTCAGCAGCGTCTCGAACGTGCCGTGCTTCTTCATCTCCGTCAGCGTATGGCCGAGCAGCTCCAGCAAACCTTCGCGCTCCTGCTGGATCTTGAGCAGGTTCCCGGCAAAGTTGGGGTTCTCCTTGAGATTGCGGCACAGGCTCTTGGTGGACTCGCGCAGCAGGCGACTGACCTCCTGGATCTCGCGCTGGTTCTCCTTGAACTTGGACTTGTTGGCCAGCCCTTTGAGCACCGCGCGCTGGGCGATGAGCTTCTCGTACTTGCCCTCGAGCTGGCGCTGCTCCTGGATGATGCGCGAGATCTCCTCGCCCACGGCCTGCGACAGCTCCTCGCGGTGCTGCAGGATGTCGGGCGTGATGCTGCCCAGGAAGCTCATCTTCTCCAGCGACTCCTCCAGCACGCCGCACGCGCGCAGGCTCTCGGTCGGGGTCAGCTTGAACGCCATGCGGCCTCCAGTCGACCAGCTTTAGGCGGTCTTCGCGTCGCTTCGCGGTTCGCGTCCAGCGTGGCGGGCGTGGAACGTCGGGGCCATCGCCTCAAAATAGGCGCCGAGTACGGAGCGAAGCAGCAGCTCTCTATGCGTCTCTCGAATGTTCGTGGCGAGAATCCACGGCGACAACAGCACGCTCTGCTTTTTGGTCAACGCTTCAACGGTGCAGGCGTTGCCGGCGGTCGTCGCGAGTCGCGACTGGACGCGAAGCAGAGAGCCGAGAAGAGAAGCAAAAACGCTGAGAAGATCCACCACGGGCAGCTTGACGCGGGGGGCTATCCAGACACTTGCAGTGCTCGGAGCGGCAGCATTGCCAGAGCTGCAGGGGGTATCGGAGACTATGATATGATGGCCGATCGGGCCACATCTGGGCCATCAACAGCTAGCGTATGACGTGCAGGGTGACGTTGCGCGGCCCATCTCCCCCCGCTTCAGTGCTCCATACAAACGCCAAGTGAGAATACTGACGGGACCACCAATTGACCAAAAATGGTCCACGATTCGCATTCAGCCGCAAAAAATGCGGCACGAAGCTCACTTCCGAATTCAGCCACCAGACCTCACTGCAAGACCAGTACCAAGACCCAAACCATGCTGAAGGAGCAGGACCCGATGATCGAGCTGCTGCGCGAGTGGATCATGTCGCCCGTGGACGACGGCGCGGAGCTGCGCGTGTCGGTGCTCGAGGTCTTCCGCTTCATGAGCGAGCTCATCGCCGAGCACGTCGAGAGCCCGCAGCGCAGCCGCCTGCTCAAGTTCCTGCCCAAGCTCAAGAACATCTTCCTGCCGCTAGACCTCACGCGCGCCGCGCTCGAGTACGACGCGCGCACGCACTTCCTGGCGCGCAAGCGCGTGCCGCCCACGTTCAAGGAGGTGCGCCACATTTTGAACCTGGCCACGACCAACGCCATCGCCGGCAAGCTCAAGCTCGTGACGTTCGACGCCGACGACACCATCTACGAGGACGGCGGCAGCATCAGCAAGTCGTCCAGGATGGTGCGGATCATCGTCGAGCTGCTGCGCCGCGGCGTCGTCGTGTCCCTCGTGACGGCCGCCGGGTACCCGGGCAACCCGGGGCGCTACGAGCAGCGGCTGCGCGGCATCCTGGACGCGCTCGAGGAGCTCACGATGGAGGAGCGCGCGCGCTTCCTGGTCATGGGCGGAGAGTGCAACTACCTCTTCGAGACGTACACGGACAAGGTCTCGGGCGTCGTGGGGCTGCGCGAGATCGACGGCGCCGTCTGGAAGGACGGACGCGGCGAGCGCTGGCCCGAGCACGAGGTCACGGCGCTGCTGGACGCGGCCGAGAAGGTGCTGGAGGAGACAGTCAAGACGCTGCACCTGTCGGCCAAGATCCTGCGCAAGGAGCGCGCCATCGGCATCATCAACACGTCGGACAAGCGCATTCTGTACGAGAACCTCGAGGAGATCAGCCTCACGCTGCAGCACGAGCTGCGGCACTTCAGCGTGCCCTTCTGCGCGTTCAACGGAGGCAACGACGTGTGGGTGGACATCGGCCACAAGGCGCTGGGCATCCAGGCGCTGCAGAAGTACGTCTTCCGGTTCCTGCCCAAGGAGCTGCGCGACAGCGAGGAGCTGTGCAACATCCAGGGCCAGGAGTGTCTCCACGTGGGCGACCGCTTCACCAGGACAGGCAACGACACGCGCTCGCGAGACGCGGCCACGACGATCTGGATCTCGAACCCGCAGGAGACCGTCCACATCATGACGACGTTGCTGCAGACGATCGACCGCGTGCGGGAGCAGAAGAAGGAGCGCAGAGAGGAGAGGGAGAAGGAGAAGAAGGAGAAGAAAGCTAAGGCCAAGGCGTTGAGTGCGACCACAGCTCCCAGCGACGACGGCAGCGACATCACGGCTGACACTTCCGACACGAACGCATCATCTAGTGACGGGGAGAGCAGCGGCAGCGGTGACGAGCGCGAGACGACGGTCAAAGCTGCCATCCAGGCCGCTACAACGGCCACGCTGGCCGAGTAAAAGGCACGTTTGTTGCTGTATTGTGCTAATAAACACTGAATTCCTGTAGAAGTTCGGGGGGTCTCAGATGCTGATGTCGACGTCTCCCGGTCTCAACTCGTCGACTGGAAGCTTGGACATCTTCTTGGCGCGTGCGGGCTTTGACGTTTGCTGGTCCTGGTCGATGCCTAGTTCTCGAGCCGCTTGCTGTCGTAGATACCCGATTTGAGGCGCGAGTAGCTGGTGCTCTTCAAACGCCACCTCCATCAGCAATGGTGCGTCGTGAAGGCGCTGGTCTCGGGCGCGGAGAAAGCGGAAAAGCTGCGTGTAGTCCACATTCTCGGCCAGCAGTTCGTGCTGTGAGACGCGTAGCAGCGCTATCGCCACTGCAAACACAACTGAGGATCCCTCGTAGAAGAGCACATCCAGGAACCGGAACGTCGTCTCGCTGGGGAAGACGGCGCAGCAGAGCGGCAGTAGCCATTGTGTTACGAGTACTAGTCCCATCGGAGGCGTGTGCAGCTGCTGGAAGTGCCGGTACAACTTCGGGAGCCGCATCCGCATGAGCTTTTCCAGCACGGCGCCGTCCACCTGCAACCCAGTCATTCCCTGCGTGTAGTAGGACGGGAAGAAGTCCTCGCAGAGCACGTGAAGGAGCCAGAACACGCGTTCCTCGTCTTGAATCGGTAGTTCGGCCTCACCATCGCAACTTTGGCTGTGGAACAGACACAGCAGACGCCCCACGACAAACGTCATGGACTGGCAGTAGCCCAGATCGTCATTGTGCAGCGCATAGGCGAGTAGCACGCACTGTAGCGACTTCTGCCCTTCATCCGACGTGAGCCAGCACTCGTCATTACCAGCAAAAGTGCGCTTCAAGTCCACTTGGATCTGCTTCTTGGCGACTGCGAAGCGCGAGTTCTTCGCTCCAGAATGCACCGCATCCGCCGGGTCTTCGAGTCGATGAGTTAGGCCCAAGAAGTAGTTTCGCGGGAATTGATGCTGAGTCGTAGACACCCCGCTCATCTGTGAATACAACTCGGCTCGACGAGACATGGGTATCCCCCGCCAGACCAGCTCCCGCACTTCTCGTCGCTCACTCGTGCCGAAGGAACACGGTTCAGGTCCGAAAAAGTCGTCGCAGTTTTTGCCAGTTGAAGTGTTGGTACCTTTAACGTAGCAGACGGAAGGCACTTCGTTCGTTTTCCCAGCATGAACTTTGCACCGGAGACTTCGCCATCGTGTCTCCTGTAGCCGTTCCAGAGCATCGACCAAGAGTTGATAGTACGCGTAGGACCTCGTAGCTCCAGAGGGGACTCTGCGGGGACACCACTCGCCATTCCGTAGCTGCATCTCGGGATCAAAAACTGCAAACCCCAATCGATCTACCCACGAGGATGAGTGTGAGAACGGCGACGAGCTTGAGCACGAGGAGGTGGAAGATGTCGATGCTGACGAACTCGACGAGCTGGGAGGCGAACCCCTTCCAATTTCATCTCCTTTTCCTGATGTCAGCGCTTGTGGTGTACTGAACAGTTCCTCAGCCGTAGAGCCCCACATATCGGGCACTGTCGGATGCGGTAGCTCCGAGATTCCGTTCGGAAGGAAAAGTGTCCGCAGCAGAACTACCCCACTATCGGCTTGTTGGTCGTTCATGTTAATCAGAGGCAGCCACTGCATTTTAGCCGGCATCCCTTGCACCAGATCGAGCAGGGAGAGTGTGAGTCGACCGACGCAGCTTGAATCACATTGTCCTTGGGTTTCGTGGTGTACGGCGATGGTTACTTGGGTGTTCGAGAGAGACTCGGGTACACGAAACGCAGTGCTGAGTGCGAATCGAGGATGCCGCCACACCTGCGAGCTCCCGGATAGCACCAGATCTTGCTGCAGCGATGCCAGCGGAGACCGCACGCAATAAATTAATCTGTTGCTGGCGCGCGAGTCTTCACTGCATTCGACGTCCGGTGTTGCGGGTGTTTCAATGATTACCACTCCGTAGTAGCGCCCTTGAGAAGCTTTCTGGGACTTCGGGCTCATTGGTGATGCCAACAGAGTGGACGTGCTGGCACGCGGTAGACCTCGAGCCTCTATCAGCTCGAAGTGCAGGTCTCCAATAAACGAGAGAGCGATGGCTTCCATCGGCGGATCCACTTTAATGGCCCCAAAGAACCGTTGGAGACTTGAGGTGCTGCGGCGTCGACCACCATCGCTAGTCGTGAATACTCCAGAGAGATTCGGCAACGAGTATCCGCTGAAGCCATGGCGATTCCGTGCGCGCATTCTCACGAGATACTCGGTGTCTTTCTCCAGTCCACAGAGCCAATGTTCACGTGCCTCAGGCTGTAGTAGAACGCCGAGCGGTTCCCAGTGCAACAAGGATGTTGCTGACAGCAGCGCAGAAGACACAGCTGGCGATGCTCTCGGGCTCGCTGGCGATGCCGGTGGCATTAACATGAGCATTGTGAGGAATCCACTGGCATGGGATAAGCTCGCGGGCTTTTTGCACACCTCCAAGTGGAAGTACAAGGGCTTCAGAGTCTCCCAAAGGCGCGTGTCTGTGCTGGCCGGCTCCAAGTCCCAGCCCACGCCCAACGAAGTCGTGTCTGCGCCTAAACAACGCAAACCTGAAGGAACACTCGGCACTCTGGTCACCCCAGCCAGGAACTTCTGGATAGAAGCTGGCCGAGCTGCAGCAAGTTCCACAACTGACTTCCCCTCGCTGGTTCTTGCTGTCAGATTGAGTTGATGCCGCGGTGGGGCTTCCAGCACGAGCCATTCACAGACTTCCAGCGGCGCCCCCATCGCTGCGTAATGCAGAACGGAATACCCATTGGCGTCCATCGCGCCCAACGCCAGCTCACCACGACGCGGGTTCTCCTCACCAAGAAGCCATTTCAGTATATCCAAGCGTCCATTGTACGCTGCATAGTGGAGAATACTCCGCCCGCTGAAGGACGTGACCCCCAGCGGCACCATGTATCGAGATATGAGAGGCCTGGGGCTCCTCAACGCATCTTTCTTGCCGGTCGGCTGCGTTGTCAGCTCTGCACACCACTGGATAACTTCGAGATTGCCGTGAATAGCAGCAAGGTGCAGCAAATGCAAGCCATTCGCGTCCACCGCTGTGATTCCTGTCGGGTCGTGCTCGAACAGCAGCTTCAGTAGCTGCAGCGCCGTCGCTCGCGTCGACGCCGCCGCATTGTGGAACGGCGTCCTCCCATCTCGACACCGCGCCGAGGCGTTGGCTCCATGGAACAGCAGACACTTGGCCACCTGCACGTTGCCGCACCGGCACGCCTGGTGCAGCAGCGTCCTCCTCCTCCCGTCCTCGCAGCGAACTACGTCGATCCTTCCATTCCCGGTAGAGTCCCCACCCTCTGAGCCCCCACCACTTGCAGGACCGAGCGAGAGTCCGCGAGCCTCCAGCAGCTCAAAGAACGCCTGACCCTTGCTGACTGAGGCGAAGATCTCCCGCGTCTCCGCTCCTCGGGGCGAAACTGGCGGCGAGTAGAGCGACGAGCCCGCGAGTTCCGCCAGTCGAATGGGGTCCGGCGTGAAGGCTGGGAAGATGGAGAGCTGCTCCGGCGGAGTCGGCTGTGACGAGGCAGCGCGGCGCTGCGAATCTTGTGCATCGGATGCCTACGATTCATGTCGTCGCCACAACGTCAGAGCAAAGTTCACTCGGAATCTGAAGCTGCAGTCGCCCCAATGGCTACACACAAGTGCAGGTAGACAGCACTCTCGCTCGTACCATATCGACGGCGATCACTCCACTCCGCGAAGGATCCGCCTTTCTCCAAGACGCGCGTGGCTGCTGCGGTCCAACCGCAGGCGAACGAGCGAGTGAGCAGACTCAGGCTCTTTGCGCGAAGCGGTGCGGCTGAGTCACAAGTCTCACATAACGGAGCCCGTCGAACGGACAACGGTCGCTGATTGGTGGAAAATGATATTAACAACTTCAACTGTTAATCAAGGTGGGTCACTTCACGTTCCAGCTTGGAATTCAAGATGGTTTGGCTCCAGCAACAGGCGACGAAGCATCGCACCACTTGAAGCGATCCACCACAAATGTGTTGCGGTAGACCATGAATCGCTTCATAAAACAAGTAACACGAAATGCCTACAATAGATACAACTTGTATGCTCTGTAGACCTCCACGTTGGGGTCATACGGCCACTTGTCCAGGCTGAGCATGTTGAAGATTTCCTTCTTCGCCCGGCCTTCCTCTTTCCACAACTTGAACTGCGCCGTCTGCAGTCGCTTGGAGATAAACTCGGTCACCATCTTGTCCTTGGTCGCCACCTGGATCGCCTTGGCTAGTCCCATCTCGTCGTACGACGCCATCAACTTCTTCTTGACCATGTACACGTAACTCTATGGGTCGTGCGCGGTCCTCCGAAAGGAGACGTAGGTCCAGACGTGCAACGCCGGGTTCGCGAGCAGCTTCTCCACGCTCTGATCGCCAACCTTCAGCATAAGGAGTACGACAATTTCGTGTTTCCAACCAGTTTTGTGTTGTTGTATTTCATCCAATTAAATAGCTCTGTAGTCATTTTTACGCATTCCTATTCGCTAAAAGTACAGATATGATCCCCTAACCTTACTGATCCCATGCAAGTAGAGCGGCACTGCATACTATAAGCAAGTCAAAAAGGCGACACGAAACTGGTTGGGAAGCTATTTCAAGCACTGCAGCGATTCAAGTCCAGTACTGTACTATTTTCCTCCTTCGATCATCACTTCATGGGGCAAGTAGA
>JAIKVJ010007341.1:0-12591 GCA_024679225.1 Phytophthora pisi
GACTGTAGCCACTTGTGCGTGTAACCCCGTTACAGGCGGCCTGCGCTCAACGTTAGACCAGCTCGTTCCTTAGTTCCCCCAGCAATTTTGATCAACTCCAGCGAGCTCACAGCGTCCCGTAGCTCGACAACCAACGAAGCGCTTCAAGCTGGTGGCTTTCAACCGCCACTATAAGTAGACGTGGCACTAAAATCTCAACCCCATTGTTGCTAAACCGCATTACGACACTATATCAATGTTGCTGGAAGTTGCAGAAACAATGAAAGTGGTTCCCTCGTAGATTGGGCGGCAACTTTTTCATTATGGGTAAGCAAACATATATTATTTTCTGGTTTTGCTAGCTAACTACGATAAGGTTACACTATAATCCTCATCGCATCAAAATCTCCATGTACCCCCTCATTTTCCAAAACTCCGTCGCTACGAGCTCGCTTCGGAGAAGCTTGTATTCTTCCTCTCCTCATTCGGTCTCTTGGTCAATGTCGAAAAAACACCAACTACAAGCATCCACGTCGCGTAAATTCTCATCTATCCAAAGCTGAATTTCCTTCGGACTGTACGTGATAAAATTACGAATGTTCCGTTGTACGCTGTCGCCTTGAAACGTCGTACGTACCAGAATCCACCACAGCACTTCTCGATCATCTTTATAAAGCGACTCAAGCACGAGGCGTCCCGGTCTTCCTCGGCTACCCACCTAGCAATCTCAATGTGGCGGTTCCTAAAAACGATCTCGTGTGCTGCTTCGAGGTCCAGCGGCGACCCGTGCTCAACCATCCACCGCAGTGTCGGTACGTTCCAACAATTGTCGATCAACTTGACAGAGCACAAATTATATCCGTGCTCTAACAAACAATCAGCTGCTTCCAGACATCGGCTTTGAAGTGCAAATTCGAGCAACTCTGGGTCCGTGACTTCAAGCCCATTCTAAAGAAACCACTGCAGCACCTCAACATGATGGTTCCGGATAGCGACGCAGATGGACTCCGTCGAACGCAGCTCGAGTCCAAACCGGCCCACCCAGTCCAGAATTGCAACGTTGCCTTCCTCGCATGCGATCCTCGCTAGACACCGTAAACAATCCCGGACGAAATCTGGACGCTGCTCGTAAACAGTCTGAAGCATCTTCAATTGGTCACTCGTTGCTCGATTCGAGCAGCGATTTTCTAGGACATCGGGACCAAAGTGGCACTTCACCACGATATCTTGTGCCTTGCGCAACTCATAGTCTGAAAATCCGTCGGTTCTGTGCTCGAGTAGAAACAGGAAGATGTCGAGGTGGCCTGCAGTGGCGGCAAAGTTAATCGAATCATTTGTATATCCCTCGCGATAAACCAGCGGACAATCTCCAGATACCCTTTGGAGGCTGCCCAATCCATCACGAAAGGCCTATTAGCAATTCCCCACGAAGATTTGGCGTGAAGCCATTTGAGAAGTGGCAAGTCCCCATTTCGAGCAGCAGAACACGGTGCCGACTCAGAATACCCTGTTTGACCTTGCTTATGCAGCCACTCGATAACATCCATGCGACCATTTGCGGCAGCGGCGTCTATAAGATCGTCACATCCACTGATCGAGTCGGGAAAGTGTTCATGCAGCCACTTTAACACGTCTAAATGCCCGCGCCGAGCCACAGTCGTAGTATCCAAGTACGGGTGATCATTATGGTGACATTTGAGATGCACGTTCTCATAAACCCACTCGACCAGCTCTAGGTTGCCGCTATTCACCGCTCCACGCAAAATTTGTGCAGAACCGCATTCGTGTTGAACTTGATGTAGCCATTTCACCACTTCCAAGTGTCCACTCTCGGCAGCTTCTTCTATCGCGGCCTTTGTACACTTGAAGAGATTGTTCAGGTGCAGCCATTCCAGTACTTCGAGATGCCCATTCTTCGCCGCCTTGATAATGGCATCAGCTGAACACACTTCCCTTTTGACGCTATGAAGCCACTGAGCGATGGAGAGATGGCCGTTTTCCACAGCTTTGCTCATTGCACTACAGCCCCCGCTGCACGTGTCGGTTCGAATATCATAGAGCCACCTGACCACCTCGAAGTGCCCGTGTTCCGCTGCCAGATTCAACGCCTCACCCGTGCAGTGTCCATACCGCCAACTCTTCTCGATGTATCCTTTCGTGTCTATCCCAGTCTTCGCTAGCGTGTGCCAGTCCATGCCCCGCTCAAAAAGCCACTTGACCGCATCTAGATGACCGTGTGTTGCTGCAACTTGAAGTATGCCGACAAAAGCGAACTTCCAGGGTCCGCGGCCATCGTCGCGCTCAGTCATCCATCGAAGCACATGTGTATGCCCACCTCGAGCGGCAGCTTTCACGGCCTCGTTCTAATCAGGTATGGTCTTCCCCAAGAGATACTCCAGAGTGAGTCCCGGGGCGCTGGCCTCACAATCAGCAGAGAGAACTTTATAACTCAGCCTTCCAACCAAGTAATCGTCAACACTTTGCAGTACATGCGGAACCCAAAGGCGATTCTTGCACACGACTCGCACGGCCGCGCGGACACGAAACGTCTGCTCCATGGCAACTTGAAATGTGACGCTGTAAACCTTTGTAGACGCGTGAAACTGGACAAGTATCAGTCCAAGGCATCCATCCATCAATCAAGCATCAATCAAATCCATGTTGAAGTGACAAGCCTCTACGTTTGCTTATTGGTCTCTTTTTAAGCCAATCATCTCTTCCTTTCTCGCATTTCCCGCCAAATTTCCAACCAGTAGTGAAGCGTCGTCGCCCAATGCTAATGGAGCTCTCAACGCGGCCACCCAAGCGCCTCGCAAGCGAGCTGGACGACGACCCCACGCACACTAAGAGAGCGGAAGTCTATCGCAACGGTGCATCTACTACTCCATCCACGAATCCATTGGCTGCAACACCCAGCGCGATGGAAATCCGAGCCTTCGGCCTCGAAGACCGCGCCGAGGCCGTCATCTCACGGGGTAAAGAGAGCTGGGCGCTCGCGAACCTGTCCAAGTGGCGTCACGAGTCTCTCGACCAGGCCTGTAACACTACACACAGTCAAGGAGAAGCTAATAGTAAACTCGGCAGCAAGGAATACTTGCGGCAACGCCAGCGCGCGTACCGTCAGCACTGTCTCGCAGAGACACATGCCACTACTACGACACATCATCGGGACAGCTAACGCTAAAGCAATGCAGCAATACAGCGTGACTATTTCATATCTTGTCCTTTCTGGGCAGTATTTGTGAGCAGTGGAATTGCGAGCGTTGCTAGTCGTCGTCCTCCTCCAGGTCGCTGTCGTAGAAGATGCTCTGTCGAATACTATTGATCCGTTCCTGGTCCAGCTGCTGCTTGGCTGCCACGGGGTTGTTGCCCGATGCGTAGGCCCCACCGCAGTCGTCCAACGCATTCTCAGGCTCGGGTCCTTCGTACGTCAAGACCTTGTGCAGACTCAAGTAGTAGGCCAAGAAGGCCGTCGAGAACTTGTCCGAGCCTCCGAGCTCGTCCAGGCCCTGCACCATCTTCTCCACCTTCTGCTTGTTCACGAGAGCGATGCACGGGATCATCCAGACGCCGAGCTTGTCCACGAGGTACTCAGCTTTCTCGGCGTTGATGCGTGCGAACTTGGTCTCGAGGTGGTGCGGCGCCAGGCGCGCCAGGTGGCCGTCCACGAGCTGGCAGAAGGCGTTGGCCGGCGTGAAGAAGTGCACCACGACCTTGTCGCTCTTCTTCATGGTCTCGAAGAACTCGTGCGTGTCGGCGATGGTCGAGTACTCGCCGTGGCCCTGCGCGCGCAGCTCCTGCGCCTTGCGCGCCTTGTGCTGCATGGCCTGCAGCCGCTTCTCGCGCAGGCGCTCGAGCTCGTCGTCGTCGGCCTCCTCCAGCTTCTTGATGGTCTCGTCCAGCTTCTGATCCTTCTGGTCCAGCGTCTCCAGCACCTTCTCGCCGATGAGGCTGGCCACCATCTCGGTCTGCGCGGCGGACGTCGACGCCATGGCTACTGTACTGTAATTGAGCTCTTCGTATGTATGGGCGCCGCTTGGCTTGAGAGGCGAGCCAAAGACGGATCGGAGCGACGTGATTGGCGGAACAGGGATTGATTATCGACCTATGAGGGGATAGCATGTGATGAGGCGGGGAATAAATGGCTACAGTTTGGATAACGAAGTTGACAACGGTGGACGCTTTGGGATTGAATCACAGTGGACGTTTTTGAATTGAATCAAAATGAGCGTCCTCTGCGTGTACAGATGCAGGAAGAAAGCCCTCTATAACGCGCGCTCGTTCTCGTAGTCGATGAGGCGCTGGATCAGGTCCTTCTTCTGGCCCTGCGTCGACAGCTTGCGCTCCTTGAGCTTCTCCTTGAGCAGCGCCGGCTTCAGCGCCTTGATCGCACGCGCGTCCAGGGGCTCGTCTAAAATTCGCAGCCGCAACACCGACCACCGTCAATAACAAAGCCACTTACTCAACGCAACAGCATACAAAATAGCTTTATCCATGCACGACACTTACCGTCGTCCTTGACCTCCACCTTCTTCTTGGCCTTCTCGCGCTCGGCAGCAGCTAAAGTCAATCAAACAAACACGCAAAAACGTCAGATAGAACTCTACCACCAGAATTGCAACACGCTAGCCATCATTGCAGGCCAGCAAATAAAAGCCTCGAGGTCTCTCCCGCACACACACACTCACACACACAACGTACCGGCCTCCTCCTCCTTCTTGCGCTGCTCGGCCTCCTCACGACGACGCTTGACCTCGGCCAGGCGCGCGAGGTCCTTCTTGGCCTCGTCCGTCTCGCCCGCGAGGTGCTTCTTCAGGTAGTAGGCGGAGGCGCGCTCCTTCTCGATGGCCTCGCGCTCTCGCCGGCTGAGCTGCTGCGGCGCGGCGTTGCCGTCCATGTCCTTGGCCTTCATGACCTTGTTGGCCTTCTTCTTGGCGTTCGGGTTCTGCGTCTTGGCGATGGCGGCGAAGCCCACCTTCTTCTCCTGCTGCAGCACGGGGCCGTCCGCCTTGTTGGAGAAGCCGAAGAGCGAGTTGGTCTGCACGCGCTCGAAGGCCACGAGCTCCTCGCCCTCCTCGTCCGAGCTGCTCTCGTCCTCCGAGTCGTCGCTGCCCTCCTCGCCGTCGTCGCGCCGGGCCTTGCGCGCGCTCTGCTTCTGCTCCTCCTGCTCGTCGCGCAGCGTCATCTCCTCGAGCGACGTCACGAACTTGCGGGCCGTGCCCTTCTCGCGCTTCTTGCGGCCCTTGCCGCCGGCCGCGCCGGGCTTGCCTCCAGACTTGCCAGTGTCGCGCATAGTAGATAGATATGGAAGGAAGGTGGACCCTAGTGACGCGGGTCGAAGACTTTGGTTGGCCTTGGCTTCCTCTCTTATGCAGCCTTCGCGACGGCGACGTGGTCTGCACTACCAGAACGAGGTTTTACTCGACATCCCTGTAGAAGCTCGGGTACATGTAAGAGAACAAATAACCTCGGGGTGAACGAACTTAGCGTTCGCGATTTAACACCTTTGTTAGGTTCGGGTCCGTCGCCGGAAGGTATCATTCGAGAAGACACCAGGGTTCACCAAGGAAACTTTACTATGGCGGCGACGGTGAGGCTGCTCGCACCTGCAGCTCTACCTGCGCACTGTAGTAGGTGTGTTCACCTTTGTATGCGTGTATTATCGCCAACAGATTTGTATTGGAGGCTTCTGCATCCCCGTGTACGCGCTGCTGCCGTTCGCGCTCATGATGCTGCAGGGCTGCTGGAACTGGTTCCGCAAGAACGTGCTGGGCCAGGACGACAGCAAGATCCCGCAGAATGTGAGCCCCATAGTAGCACTCGTCATGCTTAAATTTGAACTAACACTCGTGCAATGCTGCTGCATGTAATAGAGCCGCGTGATCCACGTGACGTCGGAGCAGCAGTTCAAGGAGCTCATTGGCAAGGGCAAGACGACCACGCGCTCCGTGGTGGTGGACTTCACTGCGACGTGGTGCGGCCCGTGCCGCTACATCAGCCCCGTGTACCACGAGCTGAGCGCCAAGTACCCGTGCACGATCTTCCTCAAGGTGGACGTGGACGAGCTCAAGTCGGTGTCGCGCGGCTGCGGCGTGACGGCCATGCCGACGTTCCAGTTCTTCCGCAGCGGCGTCAAGTGCGATGAGATGCGCGGTGCGGACAAAAACGGCCTGGAAGCGCGGATCCAGAAGCACTACGTGGAGGTGGAGCTGCCTGAGGACGAGAAGACCGTGGTGCCCGAGGCCGCTGCTGGCAAGACGGAGGCTAGCAACGCCTCTGGTGAAGGCCTTCGCCAGCGTAAGCCGCAGGTGACCACTGTGGACACGGAGGAGCAGTGGGAGAAGCTCATCCAGCAGAACCAGGAGTCAAACAAGGCGGTGCGTGATCTTTCGCGAAACTTGAAATGGTGTTGTAGTATTTTTCAGTAGCGTTCATACTGACGTTGTGTGTTTCTTGTGTTGTATTTGTTTCTTGGGTTTCGCTCATTCAAAGCTGGTGGTGGATTTCTGGGCTACTTGGTGCAAGCCGTGCTTGGAGATCGCTCCGTTCTTTGAGGAGCTGAGCGGCCGATTCCCCGCTGCCGTGTTCGCGCGGGTGGATGTCGACGAACTTGAGGTACGAGATGCACTGGCAAGGATGCAACTTGTGTCGGAGCTGATGTTTGCGCACTGTTTTTCTGTATGCACAGACCGTGACGGAGGAGTACAACGTGTCGTCGTTGCCGAGTTTCAAGGTGTTCAAGGGCGGCAAGGTGGTTGACGAGCTCAGCGGGGCCATCAAGACTGCTCTGGAGAGCATGGTTGCCAAGCATGCCTCGAGCTGATGGATAGCGTAGCGATCATAACGGACGTCGTAACATGATTCAGGGCTACTATTAATACCGGTAGGCCTGCTTTCATTGCACCCCAACACGCGAGTCGATCTTGAAAGACGGACTACCTCTACGGAGCTACAAACTTATTGGAAGGTGTTCATATGCGATAGCTGGCGTCTCGTTCGCCACAGCCCGACGAAGTTTTGATCGTTTTAATTGCTAAGTGGATGCGGACGACAACTTGACCGCGCAAATGTGCCGACTAAGTTATGCTGAAAGGATTCGTAAGCTTATGGTCGTTGCTCCACAGCTGAATGGTCCGCAGTTGTTTACTGTGCAGTAAAACACCGGCACAACTCAATTGAAAGCAAGACATAGTGCATCCAAAGGAGTGAAGTGTCATCGGTTCCCAGTCAAGCGAAGACTGCCACGCTCAGAGGCCGCAACAGCCCGCGATCTTTCTTGGAGCTGTCGACTAGGTAGCTTCAAGCTACATACTGCTTAGCACACCACAACAATTGTTACCCGCGCCTGCTTGCTTACCAGTCGTTGGTGCATGTGTCGGTGTTCGAGCGCCGACGATGCAAGCGTAGCGGCCTGCCGCCTCACGTTCCGGTGCTTGTAGGATACCCTCTCCAGCTTTGCAATGCGATCGCCCCTCAGTACCTCCTAAACTTATAGCAAAGGCATGCATTGCTATCCGGATACGTTCCATGCTCGGATCCTCATGAGCGCCGCTAAAGGCTCCGTTATTTTCGCGCAGCCGTCACGCGCGCGAGTCGCGGCGTCGCCGTTGGCCCATCGTTGGTGTGGTGCGGCACACAAAATCTGATTTCCCTGCGGAAGAGCGAGCGAGCACCTCCGCCCACGATGTCTCAAGGCTGCTGGGGCTGGTTCCTGCGCAACGTGCTGCGCCAAGACGACGAGCGGATCCCCGACAACGTGCGTGCCATGGCAAGCAGCACCGCGGCGCGCTGCGTGCCGACGCCTCTCAGCCAGTCATCTCCTTGTCTCCTATTCTGACTACTGTAGCTTTGTGTTGCGCGCTGCGTGCAATGTACTTTAGAGCCGCGTGATCCACGTGCGATCCGAGCAGCAGTTCAAGGAGATCATCACGACGTCCAAGCGCTCCGTGGTGGTGAACTTCTCGGCCACGTGGTCCGCCCCGAGCCGCTACATCAGCGCTGCGTTCCACGAGCTGAGCGCCAAGTACCCGGCCACGGCCTTCCTCAAGGTGGATGCGGACGAGCTCAACGCCGTGGCGCGGTGCTATGGCGTGACGACCATGCCGACGTTCCAGTTCTTCCGCGGCGGCGACAAGTGCGACGAGGTGCGCGGCGCAGACAGCCACCGACTGGAGGCGCGGATCCAGAAGCACGACGACGGCGATCTCAACGGCAACGGTCTGGACGCCGATGGTCTGCGCCAGCGCAAGCCGCGCGTGATGACGGTCACCTCGCAGGAGCAGTGGGAGCATCTTCTGCAGCAGAACCAGGAGTCGAGCAAAGCGGTACGTGGTGGATATTGCTCCAGTGTATATCGGCGACGGTCAGTGTCTGACGCGGGTGTCTGTCGGACACTGGCCGGTACCCGATACATGTACACGAAGCACACTTGATATCATCTCGGGGGCCTCGCACTACGTTCAATGAGGTACTGCCCGCTGCCTTGGCGCTCGTACTGACGGTGTCTCATGCCATGTTGTCCCTGGTGCTTGTCTTGGTGTCTTTCTTGGTGTCGCTCGCCTGGCACCGATAGTTGGTGGTGGACTTCTGGGCTACTTGGTGCAAGCCCTGCGCGGAGATCGCGCCCTTCTTCGAGGAGCTGAGCGGCCGGTTCCCCGCAGCTGTGTTTGCGCGCGTGGACGTCGACGAGCTCGAGGTAAGACGCTCGCTGGCAGCAGCATGTTGCCGTTGTGCCACGGGTGGCTGCGGGTGGTTGGCCACGAGGAAGATAGAGGGGTGGCCCTGCAGCAAGTCCGTCAGCTCTGCACACTGTGCGTTCGTAGTCAACGCACAGTGTGCAGAGCTGACAGGCTGCAGCCGTGTCTCTTTGACACATGGCTGCATTCTCGGAATGATGGTGCGGTGGCTAACCGAAGTGAATGTGATGTGATACATGTTGCGTTGGCTACACCACTGCAGAACGTGAAGGAGGCCGAGGTGTCCTCGCTGCCCAATTTCAAGGTGTTCAAGGGCGGCAGGGCCGTGGACGAGCTGGACGGGGCCATCCGCGGCCCGCTGGAGGGCATGGTGGCGCGGCACTACGGCTCGGCGGCGGCCGCGAGCTGCTGATCCCGGCCGTCACGCACAGACGACGACGAGGAGGACCACATGACCGATGTCTCATATATTTCCCATTTCGGGTCAGGCCGCGCTGTTCCCCTTCACTTTTTTAATGCACCGCCCGCCTGCCTTCAACCTGCTCCGGGGGCAAAGAACCCGGAGCCAGCCAGCCATTTGCACCTCCCCCGACTTGGTTTTCAGCTTAGAATTCAAGTCTGAAGAAGGCTGCTCCGGCATCGCGCGATTTGCGAGTGCCCCTGCAAGTTGCGTTGCAGTGCAACCGAGCAGACATTCTGGTGAAAGACCGGTTTCTACACGTGGTTTATGACACATCACTGCGCGTCTCGCAGTGGGGTAATCAACGCTTAGGGCACGCGGCCCATCCCCGCGCATCAAAGTCGGCGACTTTGAGGTCGAAAACTGGGTCCTCGACGCAAAAATGGCCTTCTCATTTTCTCCTCGACAACATCGAGTTCCTGTTCGCAGTCCACTACATTGTACGGATAAGGTCCACGTGCTTTACACGTATGGAGCTGAGGTCAATAAGAACGCTGCCCTCATTCCTGAATCCCTGGAGCCCAGCCTGAGTGAGTATTATAGAGCATCATATGAAGACGCCCTCTTACGAACTTCGCGACAGCCGAGCATCATTCCAGGCTAAGATACTCAATACAATATAATATATAATATGGTACATGTATATGAACCTACAGTGTCATACAAAATAGATACACTGCATACACCCACAACAAACGCAATTGCTGTTTCGATAAGCCGCCGATCTCGCGCACTGCCGCCGTGGTGCCACAGCGGCCTTAGTCGAGATTAGTAAACTTCGAAAATGGGCCCCAAGCGAGCCCATTTAGGCCGCCCCGCGTGCCTGTTTCTTGCCGTCCCACGAGCAGCAAATTGCCCGCGCCGGCCTTGATCGCGCCCGTCACCACCACGTGCATTCATGTCCGCGCAGCGATGCAGTCGCTGGCTGACAGGCTCGGAGCGAGCGAGCGAGCGAGTCCCCATTGGCGACCATGACAGAGTCTCCATTGCAGCCGCTGGCTGGAGTTCATCGCTCGTTGCGGTGCGGCGGCGCTGGATACTATCGAGTCGGATCGCAGTCAACTCGCTTTTCAATCAACTCGCGCGATCCATCGCGACAAAGAATCCGGGCTTGAAGATCGAGCAGTTCAAGCGTGTCACCTTGGCGTCCCGCGCTTCTCGTTTGATGGGTACATGTACAACACGCCGCGCTGCTAAAAAAGATATCGCAGAGATGGCTTCGCTCGCGCCGCGGACGCGCAGCTGGGCCCCCATCGCGAGCAAGCCGCCGCCGGGCGCCATCCACCGGTCCGGAGCCCCGCATGGGCCGCGTTACTGCTCCATGCGGTGGCGGGCGCCGAGCGCGGTTTTCGGCCAATCGCGGCGCGCGCTCGGCGGGTGATTATGGCTTCAGGGCCCCCGCAATCGGTGGATTCGATGACGGCTATGAAGGGACCTGCGCAAGCCGATACGGGCGCCGCCGGGTCAGATTAGCATGTTCGGCGGGGTATAGTATTGCGCAGGGCTTCGAATTCTATTCTGGGCCCGACGCAGGTCGGCGCGCCGTGTAGCCACTCGCTGCGCGCCGCATGTATTTATAGAGGCCGTTTTAAAGCCCCCCACCAAACCGATTGGTGGGTTGCGACTGTCTGCGGCGCTGCCTTCTCTCGCCCACGCCGCTCTCACTTCTGTTTTTAGCACCAGCTCGTAAATAGCGCAGCGCAGGCGGCACCGCCAAGGACAAGAGGAAGGAAGCCGCAGCTTCGCCCTCCGCACACTCCACAGAGACTCAGACATTCCACACAGACAGTCCCGCGCCATGCAGCTCCTCCGTCAGCTCGTGCTCCTCGCGGCCACCGCGCTGGTCGCCGCCGTCCCAAGCTCCGCCACGGAGCAGCCGGCGCTGCAGCGCACGCGTCTGCGCGGCCTGCTGGAGCAGCTCGTGAGCGACGAGGCCACGCCCGCGCCCGCGCGCGAGCTCCTGGCCACCTGGGAGGACGGCAAGGTGGGCGATTCCCGCAAGCTGCAGCCCATCGCCGACAAGATCGTGGGCGGCGAGGCCGTCGTGGTGTTCAACGACCGCCGCGTGAGCCCCGAGGCCCAGATGGAGTCGGCCGTCGTGCAGTTCAACGTGCGGACGCGGCCCAACTGCGTCGTGAGCGTGTGCGGCGAGCTCACCAAGTGGTACCTCGGCTCCAAGGAGCAGTGCTTCGACCTGCGCGTGGCGCCCAAGTCGGCGGACGACCGCGAGAACGGCCTGATCCACGGCGTCTCGGCCGCGTACTCGGGCCTGCGCCCCGTGGCCCACAAGCTGTACCTCAAGTTCGACCAGACCAACCTCATCGACGGCGACAAGTGCGAGTACGAGATCATCTCCGGCAGCAAGACCGTGCGGCAGGAGGAGCTGGCCACCGGCTCGCAGCAAGCCGCGGCATAGGCCACAGGGCCGGATCGCTCCCCCCTCCCTCATGTTCGCTTCGGCTGCATACAGCCTTCTCGTAGTGTAAAGAGCTGTACAATAGGATAGAACCCACTAATATTAACTCGCGCTTGCCAGCATTTTGCAACTCCCGGCGTGCTCTCTTGATCGACGCAACGTTCTTCGGCATTGGTGGGTACAACAGCCGAGTCTCGGCGTGCGGCTGGGAGGTGTCGGCGGCGGCGGATAACAACGCCTCGTCCAGCATGGCTCTGGATTGTTAACAGCTCGCCGCGAAGACAAGGTTGCTGGCGAAGCAAGGTGCCGATGGTTTCGCTGGGCAGTATTGTTGGCGCCTTGCTCAGCGCGCGCCCAGCTTGGCGAGCCGAGCGGGCCGGCCAGCCATTCCGAACTCGCCCGCCCGCTCCCGCGCGCATATCTTCGCCGGCACATCAGGTCACGAGAGCAACTTGAATTTGCTCGCCTATCCAATCGGCACAGCATGTCGCCGAGTATTTAGGGCAGAGTTTCAAGGTGAAACAGAACGCCGATATGCTGTCTGTTACTACTTTCAAAGTAACTTTGGTGGTTTCCCCAGCAACGACAATGCGTGTCGAGCAATCGGAATCTGCACTCCAGCGGCCGCTATGTCGCCGCACTATTATTCAATCAACCGAAACGCTACGCAGCGAGCCTTGGCCAGCATAGCATTTTACCGCAGTGCTGAACTCACATGCTCCTCTTCCTTTGCCGACGTGTTCGATGGGTTAGAATAGCTACGCGCTGATAGCTCGTGGTGGCGGAGGGTGCAGTCAGTTCACCACCAAGACTTGCAACTCGTGTGTTGGCCTAGGTGTAAGGCGAGAGGAAAGGCTGATGATATATACTATATTGGTGGTGAAACCTGAGCGTTATTGGTGGTGAAACCTGCAGCGTTTCGACACTGGGGTTTCCAAACCCGCGACAAGTTGTTACCAGCGACCGCAAGCAGCAACTCCAGCGTCCGCAGTGTCGTATACCTCCACCGTCAGGGTCGAGTACGCTGGGACTGTTTGGAA